>JAYJMB010002079.1:0-15756 GCA_036873735.1 Pouteria campechiana
GGGGGCGGCAGTGATTCCAGCTTTTGAAAATTTCTGGTCAAATAAAAATAAGGTGTTGTAAATATTAGAATTAAATCACATAACACAAAGACAAGGATATTTTTATAGTGGTTTGGCCCGGTACCTATTCCACTTTTTGAGTCAGCCTTACTGCACTCAAGTTTCACTATCACCTATTGGTTTTTCTGAGCTCACCAGCAAACTCTTACAACTAGTTGGTTTCCAAACTAACCAACAAACTTATGCACTATTGGTTTCCAAGCTCACCAACGAATTAATACTCTGTTGATTTTCTCAATGTCACCAACAAACTCTTACAAACAGCAAGTTTCACTACTTGCTACACCAAATGAATGGTAAAAATAACTTGTATAGGAAAATGCCTGTAGTTAGGCTGATTTGTACGCAAGATAAAAGCAAAATTACTAAAAGAATAGATAATGGAAAACTTAAGATCAAACTTTAGGAGTTGAAGATATTTGAGCTTTAAGCACACATTTTGCAATCAACACATTGGAGTTGTAAAATCTTGGAAGAAAAACTTGAGTTGATGTAAGTGTTCTATGAGTGCTCTCTTCTTATTTGATTGGATGAACCATTCACTTTCCAATGAACTTCTTTCACCTATGTCTAGAAATGATTCACCATGTCTAAAATTAGATAGCCATGTCTGAAGTTAATATTTTAGACTTGAGATGGAGCGAATTGCTCTTGGTCGCACAACTGAGCTTTGGTTATGTCTTGAAATGAGTTGGTGATGTTCTGAGTTATAATTTCAGACTTGGATTTCCTTGAGTTGGCAAAGTTTGAGTCTTGACACTTTAGATTTCTAGACTTAGAATTCTGACATCTTGGCTTCACACTGTATCAGTGTCCAATCCTATGTCTAAATCAATCGCGCAATGTCCAAACTTGTTTCTTTATCTGCGATGTTTGAACCTTTGCTTCTGTAATGTTTGAACCTTTGCTTGAGTCCTGAATTTAGTTACACTTCTTGTTTAAGTTTGTTTTGAAGCCATATTGTGTCTAAACTTGGGCATCAGTTAGATTGACTTTGGTAGCATCCTAAAGTACTTCCAAAGTATCTTTTGAGCTTGATTGATGCCAGACATATCCTTCAATTGAATGTTTCGTCTAGAATGCTTGTCTGAAATAGTGTAGAAGAAGTTCCAAACTTTGATCATATGTCTTTAATTGACACTCTTCAAACTTATTGAGTTTCTTCCTATATTAGCTTTGATCTTTGACTCAGTTATGTCTAATTTCATCTAAAATTCTTTTCAAAGTTTCAATATCATTCTTTCTTTTTTGAGCATTTATGTTCTTTTAAGCACTTATGTTTTCTTCCTTTATGGATATAATGTTGTGGATCTTTGTCTCTAATATATTCTACATTTTGTGTTGTCCACTTGATTGAAGTTAATTGCCTAAAAAATGGTTTATACCTATCACAGCAATACTAAGAAACATAACTGTCGGTACCTTAACTATTCACTCATGTGCTTTTGCTCAACATCAAAATTTAACTGGTTAAATATGTTCATAATCAAAATTAAGTTAGTTAAAGGAGGTTTGAATTAACTGGGTCAACATTCTCCACCTTTTTGATGATGATAAAACATTTGAGTGAATTACCTTTCAAAGATAAAATATGAATATACATGGGAACTAAACACAGATATATCATACATAGCATAGCATAGCTCCCCCTTACTAAGTGCATTTCTAACAAAATATTCTAATCTTCCCCTGAATAAATGCAATCTAATTTACTCTAGTTCTCTCTATTCATTCTAAGTCTCTTTATATTTCTCCCTATTTTTATCGTAATAAAAAATGTAGAGTATATAGATAAGTGAAAATAGTAAAGTGTGCTGCTATATGAAAGGGCAACACTCAAACATTAGACAAAATATATTGAAAAACTATAAAATCTATGTAATATTTGAAGAAAGGATATATTTTATTGATGAGAGAAGGTGATGTACAAAGTGTAAGAACAAACATAAATGAGTACACAGCAAAATTATGGAGAATGTTTCTGTTACATATACAAAAAAAATTGTGTAGCAGTTTATTTATTGGATTTGGGCTCCTGCTTCTTAGACACAGTCATCTTCGGTCTTTTGTAAGATACTTGAGAACCCATTTTAGCTGTGACCATGGTTGACAATAGGGATTGAGTATTGTTGACTCAATAGGTATTGCTGTTGGAGGAATGAGGGGAGAAAGGATTTTAAGGTGAGGCATCTACTTAGGATTGAGTACCTAAGGGTAGATTGGTAGTTAATTTTCTTGATGAGATTTATTATTTGCAGCAAATCTACGAAGATATTCCTCTTGGTCTAAGTAGATAGGAGGAGGTGGAAGAGGTTTGTATGAAAGAATTTTGGTTTTGCTAGGAGAAGGTTTTGGTTTGGAAATTGGAGCTTTGGTTTTTGAGGGATGTTTGGACTTGGAAGCTAGAATTTTAGTTTTGTAAGATGGAGGTTTGGATGGGGAAGAAGAGGGATTGGATTTGGTAGGAGGAGGAACATTGAAGGGAGGAAGTGTTGGAGTGGATGATGAAGTGACAGAAGGACTGAAAGTAGAGGAAGGAGCAAAAGAGGTAGGAGGTTTAGGAATGGAGGACTTAGCATGGGGATTTTCATAAATAGGAACAACAATCCTAAGTCTTTCTCTATATCTTAGATGGGTGAGTTCTAGATGAGGAGGAGGTAGACCTTTCAAGATTGCTAAAAAGTTTGCATCTCTACTCTCCATGTACATTGCTTCTGTAAGATAATGAAAGTTTGAATTTAAAGTATCTATTACAGCAATGAAGTGTTGTGATGACTATTTTAGAAGTTTTAAGTTAGCATACGAGTCAAACTCTATTGGAGTAGGTGGATTAGATGAGGAAGGTGGTTTGAACTCCCCTATGAACATTTCTAGATAACAATCAACATTTGGAATAGGTTTAGGTATAAAACCTTTAGGAAAAGGTCTCTTCATAATGGTGATGTTGAGAGCAATGAATTCATGATCATCAAAATGTGGAAAGGGAACATTCAAATGAGTGAAAGGTGCATTTTGAGCTTCCATATTAAAAGTTATGGCCTCATTTACTACTACTCTAGTGCTGATTTCTTACTAAGTCATTTTTATTTTTTGTTTAAGCTTTCTAGAAGGTGGAAGGGACACATTTGGAGAAATTCTAGATGGAACTACTGACATGGGTGGAGGTTGATAACTTTTAGATGATTGAGTATACATAGAAAGTTCTGTGATGACAACATCTCTAAATGGAGGAATAGAAGATTCAGGAGTGAAGCGCTTTAGAATGACTCTGGTTTTAGAAGGTTGAAGAGGTGTTTGAGAGGTTGGAGGAGGAGGGGTTGTTTGTTTAGTGGGTGGAGATGGTTGTAGAGCCTGAATAAGAGTGAAGGAAGTGGATTGAGTGGTAGGTTGTGGAGTTGGAGAGGGATGTCAAGTAACTTGAGG
The DNA here is from genome assembly GCA_036873735.1 of Pouteria campechiana. Lineage (NCBI taxonomy): Eukaryota > Viridiplantae > Streptophyta > Magnoliopsida > Ericales > Sapotaceae > Pouteria > Pouteria campechiana. The sequence continues at coordinate 3,484 of JAYJMB010002079.1, forward strand.
AGCAGTTGCAGGTAGTGGTTGTGATGGAGGAGAGGGAATTTTCTAAGGAGAGGAGTGAGAGGGTTTTTTGGAAGTGGACTTTAAAGAATTAAGGATTTTGGCAATTGGAATGGTTGACTCAGAAATGGAGGATACTAGGTCAGAGGAGGATGAAGTGGACTCATATGGTTGAGAATGTTTCTGTGGACTCATATGGTAGAGAATGTTTCTATGGAAGCATGGTAACAGTGGGAGAAGTATGAGATGTGAGATGAGGAGAAGAGGGAGCATCTGAGGGATGAGTAGACCTGATGGGTAGGTCTAAGCTCGTGAATTGAAAACGAAGGTGAAGAATGATGAGATGGAGAATGTTGAGAATGATGTGAATGATGAGATTAAGAGGATTTTAGGGGTGAAGAGGATCTGAGATCATGTATAGGTGAAGATGGAGAGGCGGATTGAATAGGCTTGGATTGAATTTTGATGGATGTTGGCTTTCGTGTAAGTATATACAATCACAAGTAATATAGATGAGGTAAGTTGAGTATCGTTCCCATAAGGAAGTAGGTTATTGTAGGTTATTATACACTAAGTACCAAAATTGTATTAAATCAGTAATATTTGATTAAATGAATTTTTGTAGATGATATAAGAACTAAATATGAATAAATGATGAAGTTGACAAATTGTAAGAGCAAAAGAAGAAATATCAATGGATGAAATATTGAGGAATTCAACTTCACCTAGCAAATCCACTTGTATTGATGAATTACATTGAGTAATTATCCTGCCACTCATTGTCAATAAGATGTACTGAAGTATCTACCTCCCTTTCTCAAGTGATATGGTAGGTGTGCCTATTGAAGTTACCTACTATGTCTCCATGCAGATCCAAATCAATAAATCAATTAAGCATAGGCATCCATGTGTAATATATGTACTCGCAAGGTCATACTCACATGGATTACACATATACAATGGCTATCTCTAGACTTCATTGCATCATATGTTCTTCAATTCAAGAGCCTATTCCTAATTCACCTATCTTGAGTATAAATTAAGAATCTTAGTTTATGCACATGTTAGCTAAGTACATACATGCATTAAGCTTAGAAAAGAAGAAACAATAAGAAAGAAGATAATTTAACTCAAAAAATCAAATGTCAACACAAACTTCATTGCTAGGATCCATTTATCCCTAGATAAAATAAATTTAGAACATATTTGAATTAAAACCAACTAAGTAATTGATAAACATCATCATATTCCAAGGTTGAATGTTGATTCTAAAACAAAAGCTAAACTAGAAAGAAAACAGAATATTTAGGTTACAGTGGCTTTCACAGCTTTCTCCAATGATTCTTGCTCTAAGGTCTTCTTCTCATCCAACTCTCTTTATCTCTATGTTCTAGATGTCTCTTTAAATAACCCAAGCAGCAGGGTTTTAGTAGAACTCCTCCATGAATTGCAATGCCTCTACGCATAGATATCCTTCTCTAATAATAACTCAGTATTTCCCAACGAAAATATAGCTTCCCAAACATTGCAATGCATAAAAATAGTTCTCAAAATAACTAAGTTGCTGCATATCCTGGGTTCTAAAAAAAGTAACACAATCTTGAGCCTAAAAATCAGCTTCCAATAATATTTTGCAATGTGCATGTCTCATACTCTTAAATTTTCAACATCTGATGCATGGAAAAACAACTAAATTTGTACACTGCCAGTTACAAGCTTTGATTTCAAACTTTTTTTTTTTGTTAGGCTACTTTGGAGGCACTGAAGATTGAGCTACAAATTTGAATTCTTGCTTCAGAGTCATATAAGTGAACTTTGAAGTCACTGAATATTAAATTTGGAGTTAAAATGTTGCTTCAGAGTCACAAAAGTCAATTTTGGAGGCACAAATCTGCTTCAGAGGCATGCAAGTATTCTTTGAAGTCATTAAAGCCAATTTTGGAGTCAAAAAATGTTGCTTCGGAGTCACGCAAGTGAACTTCGGAGGCACCAAGTCTGCTTTAGAGTTTTCATGTTCCAAAGCAGTTTTAGTATAATTATCATAACTTTCTCATATGAACTCCAAATTGAGCAATTTTTATTGGGTTAGATATCTAATTTCAATATCTACAATTTTCATGTTAATACTTTTCCTGATTCTTCTTGTATCTTGAGTCATATGAGCTCAAAGTACCACCTTTTGTACCTTCGAAATTGATATTTTGGAGTTTTTTAGAGAGAGTAGTACTCTTTTGATCATAACTTTCATGTATAAACTCAAAATTGCACCATTCTTTTGTATTGAATAGATAATTTTAGGGGCTATAATTTTTTGTTGATTACTTTGTTTGAATCATCTATCTTCTATGAGTTATGAGCCTTCAAAGTGACACATTTTGCCAAATGAAGTAGCATACGAATGTGAAGCTCTATAGATAGTTACACTATTTTAGCCATAACTTTCTCATATAAAATCAAAATTACGTCATTCTTGATGAATGGGAAATATAAGAACAAAGGCTTGTTGACAACATTTTCCAAATATGCCTCCATCAATCCCAAAAATTGCTTTAAAGTAACATCTTTTATAATCTTCAGTTTCATTTTACAGATCAAGAAATTAAACATTGTTAAGTGCAATATCCACTGAAAAATATTAAAAGAAGATCTTAAACATATGAACTTAGATATAAAAAATATGATATATTGTGATCTCATCAATGGACTCAACCAAGAAGGTTAGAGTATCTAGCTTTTGACACATTGAATCCATCTTAACATTGAGAGCTAAGATAGATGCTTCAATATTTTTTCAGCCTGCCCTCAAAGTTTTGGGAAGTGAAAGTTGAGAGTCTGATTGGAGAGGGAAATGTTGCTACCTCTGTTGATGTATCTATTGTAGCTACTTGTGTTGCTGTTGCCTGAGCCTCATTTCTCAAGTTATTGTCTTCACTCATATTTATAATTTCTCTTCTTATCTCATTTACTCTTGTTGTTGTTTCTCTCAATTCAGCAATGACTTCTCCTACTTCTTCTCTTAGTTCTGCTATCATTTCTTCTACTTAATTAGTGGGAATTAGTTCTAGATTTTCCCATACAATCTCTTTCCTTGTTTCCTTAGCTATAGCAGGCATTGTTGTTTCTCTTCTTTTTGTTGTTCCTCCTTCCATTCTTGCTCTTTTAGATGGCTGAGTCCTTTCGGGACCCATTTTCTTCAAGCTCATTTCATTCATTATGTTTGAATTCTTGACTTCTTCTATTTTTCAGCTAACAAATCTATTCCTTCTCTCCTTAAGAATTTTGTCAGAACCATTCCATAAGGAAGAGAATCTTTTGGTTGTCTTGACCTAATATAGATTATCTAAAATTATCTTTGCTAGGTCTATTTTCTTTCCATTCTTCAATTCGCATAACATTTTGGCATCTTTCTTAGAAATATTATCTCTACCTCCTATTTTTGGACAGTTGTTATTGATGAGAAAAATCTGGGCCATTCTCAGTTTTATATCCAGATATTTGGGATATAAACTCTTTACTTCATCTTCAATTTTTGTTCCAGCTAAGTCTAAAAATACTTGTTTTCTGGATTCAGGCCAATCCATTTCTTCTCTTTCAACTATAGGAAGATTCAGACACTCCCTTATACTTTCAAAAGATAAGTCTATTATTTTGTATCATATACGTGATTTCTTCAATTTCAAATCATAGTTGCAGAATAATACTTGTATCATTCTCTTGTAGCACATCTCACTGAAACTCATAAGATCAATCCACCCTTGGATTTTTATCCATCTACATATTTCCATATTCAAGTGACTTTGACCAAGTTTCTTGAAATTAAGAATTCTTCCCTTCACTATCTTTTTCCTTTCATATATATATATATATATATATTCACACAATTATTGTGAGCTAATTCATTATTTTGGAAAATTAGCTCTAGCAAATGATCGTCATTCGACCTTCTCTGTGATGGAGATGCTTCTTCTTCTTGTTCCTCTCTTTCTCTTCTTCTTCCTGACTCCACAGATGCTGACGCCACTACTATACTCGTCTCAATTATTTCAGCCATGTTGCAGTAGTCTGGATTTTAGGGTTTTGGATTGGGATGAAGAAGAAATGAATTTGAGGATTCTTCAGAGCAAAGTTATGGTGGAATATGGAAGAATAGAGATGGAGATTTGAGTGACAAAGAGATGTTTAAATTTCATGGGAAGTTGAATCGTCTTCTTGGTGGATTGGGATTTTGGACATAGGTAATGGGAGTAGAAGATAATGTAGTGTGTTTGGAATGAAGTCTCGAAGAGTTCTTGCTATTTACTCTAGGGTTTTAAGGCATTTTGGACTTAGAGACAGATTTTGGACATGGAGATTGGATTTTTGAACATGGAGAGGAATTTCAGACATAGATCAAAATTTTAGGCAATTTGAAATTCCAAAGAAGGACAGATAGCCTTAAAGATATGGAATGCATATTATGTTTGAGACTAGCCAAATGTCTAAAACATTATTTGAAGTATTTTAACTATGAAATTAAGTTAAATGATTAATTAATTTTTCATTTAGCATGAATCATTCAAAAGCATATATGAAATGAAATTGAGCAACAACATTTGGCACATCACATGTTATATCTTGTGGCACTCAAGCACACCTGCAATGACTAGTTATACTATGTTATTTGGTACACATGACTTCTTTGGTGTCAATAAGTTGATATTTGGAGATTGCTTAGCATTTACAACATTTGCAACATTTTTTGGACCCAAATCAGGTTTTGTTTGGGCTTTTGGTTTCTTCCAAAATGATCATTCTTTTTGTTTTGTTGTTATTGTCATCTTTTCTCATTGGTTTCAATTTCAATAAGGTGAAGGTCAAGGTTTTTCTCAAGGCATTGTTCTCCACCTTGACCTGCTCAAGTGCACTAATGATACAGAGTTTACTCTTGAGTAAATCATTTTCCTCTTTTAGTCTGAAGCATTCATTGGTCATTTTAAGTAGCTCCTTTTTTATTGCCTTGTGTCTATTTTTCAAGACCTTGAAATCATCATATAGTTCCTCAAAAATTTCTTAGAAATTTGGAGTTTCAAATTCAGAAAATACCTCATTGTCATGAATGGCCATGAAGCTAATAACAGTGATTTGTTCTCCTTTAGCTTCCTTTGAGTTTTCAGGTATTGGGCTTTCTAATCTGTCCCTTTCATGTTCATCAATGTTAGCATGGTCCTTTGGACCTAATTAGTTTTGTAATAAATGACTCCAGAGTATCCCATATATCTTTATCAGAATTACACATAGAGATTTTATCAAAGTTTGAAGGAGATAGTGCACAATAAAGACTATTTCACAATAAAGATTGTTTCACTTTGGCATCCTTTTTCTATAACTTGTATGTCATCTAGAGTGTATTGGTCTTTGTTATTGATGACTACTTTGTCATTTTCAATGATAAGCCACAACTAGTAATTTGTGGCCATTAGGTAATTTTTCGTCTTTACTTTCCAAGACCCATAATCAGTACCATCAAAGTATGGAGGTCTAGAAATGAATTGTCCATTTGCAGGTATATTGTGGAACATGTTGGCCATTGGGATCTCTTCAAATAATTGAAATATTTGGTAATCAAGATTAACTATTGAAGCCTGCTTAAATTCCAATCTTTGGTCCCATTCTAGTGGTAGCTCAAGATGAGGGGTGAATTGATCTTTTGAAATTTTCTGGCCAAATAAAAATAAGGTGCTATAAACAATAGAATTAAATCACACAACACATAGATAAGGATATTTTCATAGTGGTTCGGCCCAACCTTGTACCTACTCTACTTTTTGAATTTGCCTTGTTTCACTCAGATCCCACTATCACCTGTTGGTTTTTCCGAGCTCACCAATAAACTCTTACAACTAGTTGGTTTCCAAGCTAACCAATGCACTTGTTGGTTTCCAAGCTCACCAACAAAATTATGCACTATTAGTTTTGAAGTTCACCAATGAACTTATACACTGTTGATTTTCTTGAGCGCACCAACAGACTCTTACAAATAGCAAGTCTCACTACTTGCTTCACCAAACGAATTGTAAAATAACTTGTATAGGAAAATGCCTCTAGTTAGGCTGATTTGTACATAAGATAAATGCAGAATTACTAAATAAATAAATAATAGAAAACTTGAGATCAAACTCCAGGAGTTGAAGATATTTGAGCTTTAAGCGCAGATTTACAATCAGCACATTGGAGTGGAAGAAAAACTTGAGTTGATGTAGGTGCTCTATAAGTGCTCTCTTCTTAATTGATTGGCTTGAATTACTTACTTTGAACGGTCTCTTATATCTCCCTTTATTCTTGATTTGAAATTTGTCTGTTGGTAGAAGATGATAGTCATTAAATGCGGATAAACCATCGAGATTTTCTACCTATTGAAATGTTCTCCCTACTTCTTACTGATTGAAGACAATTTGGCAATGTCTAGAATGAGTAGTTGTGGCTGACATTAAGATTTTAGACTTGCTAGAGTCAAATGACTTGCAACGGACTACACTCGGCTATGTTTGAAAATGAATTGCCATGTCCAAAATTGGATGGCCATGTCCGAAGTTAATATCTTGGACTTGGACTGATGTTCAGCTTGTAACAAACTTCTCTAAGCTATGTTTGAAGGTAAATCGCCATGTCCAAATTTAATAGCCATGTCCAAAGTTAATATTTTGGACTTGGATGAACCATTCACTTTCCAATGAACTTCTTTCACCTATGTCCAGAAATGATTTGCCATATCTAGAATTGGATAGCCATGTCTGAAGTTAATATTTTGGACTTTAGCTGGCGCAAATCACTCTTGGTTGCACAACTGAGCTTTGGCTATGTCCAAAAATGAGTTGGCAATGTCCAAAGTTAAAATTTTGGACTTGACTTTCCTTGCATTAGTAAATTTCAAGTAGTGGCACTGTAGATTTCCAGATGTGGAATTCTAACGTCTTTGCTTCACATTGTATCAGTGTCTGATTCTATGTCTAACTTCATCACAAAATTTCCAAACTTGTTTCTTTGTTTGTGATGTCCAAACCTTTGCTTCTGCAATGTTCAAGCTTGCTACTGCAATTTTCAAACCTTTTCTTGTCCTGAATTCAATTGCACTTCATTTTAAAGTCTATTTTGAAGCCAGATTGTGTCTAAACTTGGCCATCAGTTAGATTGAATTTGGTAGCATCTAAAGTACTTCCAAAGTATCTTTTGAGATGATTGATGGTAAACATATCCTTCAATAGAAATTTTGGTCTAGAATGCTTGTCTGAAATAGTCTAGAAGAAGTTCTAAACTTTGATCTTATGTCTTCAGTTGATACTCTTCAAACTTACTAAGTTTGTTCATTTATTTGCTTTGATCTTTTTGAACTTAGTTATATCTAGTTTCATCAAATTTTTTTTTCAAAGTTTTAGTGGCATTCCTTCTCTTTTGAGCATTTATGTTTTCTTCCTTTATGGATATAATGTTGTGGATCTTTGTCTCTGATATATTCTACATTTTATGCTATCCACTTGGCTGGAGTTAATTTCCTGAAGAATGGTTTATACCTATCACTGCAAACATTACCTTAAATATTCACTCGTGCTTTTTCTCATCATTAAAACTTAACTGGTTAAATATGTTCATCAAGAAAATCAAGCAAGTTAAAGGAGGTTTGGATTAACTAGGTCAACACTTGATCCTCCCCTTCAAACTCATCTTTCCATCCTCAAACTACTTCTCACTCTCCCAAAATAACAACTCCTCTTGCATCTCCACAATCTCAACTCCAAAATCTTTGTAGAGCCATCATCTTACAGCAACCCATTTCACTTCCATCAAAACCAAAAACTCCCTCTCAACCTTTGCAGCCTTCACCACAACCTCCTGTTGACCAATGTACCCTTCTAAGCTCCTCAACCACTAGCTCATCCGATACCTCAAAATCTGAATCAGATGTACCCTCACCTCCACCACTTCCTAGACTACCTACACCTCCTCCATAGCCTAAACAACCCTAAATACCACCACAAACTTCCAAATTTGTCATCTCACCTACTCCAACAGCCCGGTCCAAACACCCACCATTCAGCCTTCCATAGTTTCAAAGCCAACTCCTCTGACCCATAGAAAACCCACTAAGAGGACAAAGATGACCTCCCAAGAGTTCAACACTCGAAAGGAGATAAATGCTTGCCTAGCTTTTGTCCAGAAATCTCAAAACAAACCTTTCACCACCAAAGATGTAACACCCTATCCTCTAGATGTGCTACTAAGGTAGTAACAGGGGAACCCATGGCCATAGTCTCCCCTGAACTTACCTTCTTAAACTTGTATACTAGAATCATAAACACCCACAAATGCCCAGAATCGTAGTTGCACTATAAAGGCAGAATGCAGAAAGGTATATATACACCTACTAAACTAATGACATGTAAGATATCATAATTTTTACATCTTAGCTTTAAATTATTTACATCATTGAGATAATTCAAAATTTACATTTTTGATACATTCAAAAATACAGAAAAAGATAAGGAGAAGGAGTCCTAAACATTAGGGTCTATCCCTCCCTTAAGCTCCAACCCCTCATTAGGCTCCATCTTCTCGCCTATCAACTAAGACATAACAAAACAGGGTGAGTTGGGTAACTCAGTAAGCAGGTATGTGATTTAATCCATCATAGATAGAATATATACATTATACGATCTCACATATATAAATGGAAATACTATTATGAGACCAATACAAATAGTGATACAATTTTCTAGATAAGAGTTTATAAAGATACATACATGATTTATATCTCGTCTGCCACCAGTTAGTATCATGCTTGGGAGGCCATTAAAGAATCAAATATGTGAGATTGGGTTTGGATGTCTGCTGGCATTGTCACTTGGTAAGTGGCTGAGTCCACGAGCAGTTAACTTCTCAATCAAATTGCTAAATTCAATTTAATGCTAAATTAAATCCTCAATCTCAAGTGTGTACCTCTATCAGGCATTCATCTTACTTAAGAAATAAATCCCCATGTCATTCAAATATTTATCATAATATAACATTTCTTGTATTTTTATTTTGTTTCTAATGTTTCTCAATAATATTACAACAAAACATACCTTCCAAATAGCATAAATACCATAAATACACCCAAATTTACAAAATAAGAAAATTTTAGAAAAAGGGAAAAGTTTACTGTTCACAGCAAATTAGATGCCACGGCATTACATTTGGATGTCGTGGCATCCAATTTCTTGCCCATGGGTTACTATTGTTCACAGTGAATTGGGCACTGCGCCATCCAATTTGGATGTCGCAACATCCAATGCCCTATTTTCTTAGCTTGTCCACTTTGCACATGAGTGCTGTGGCATTCAAATTGGGCACCATGAAATCCAGCTCACTACCTCCTCTATGCACTTTGATTTTTTTTCTTGTTAGTATCTCTTTGTACTACTTGAATTACTATGTTTAAATAAGCTATTTAAGCTTTAATCTATTGTATTTAATCTATCCTTAACCTTCATTAGCTCATATGACTCAATTTAGCACATCCTTTCACAAGCATATATACAACACCTTATCCAATTCTCAAATCTCACTATCTTGAATTGGACATATCAATGTGTTATGTAAAATTAACTTACTTGACTTGTTTCCTTAAACTATATTAGCAACATAACTGACTTCATTTCAAACCATATATAACATACTTCACATACTTTAAACACGTCAAAAACATGATTCAATAAAACTTAAACAATTACCATAGAGTCCCCTAAGTGCATATACCTAGAGTTTAATTAAACTTAACTTAATTACTTAGATAAACTAAACCTGCTTACCTAATCAATGCACCTTTCTTTCCCTTAGAGCTTTGTGTTTCCAAGAATTGCTTCACAATTTGGATCTCCTACACTCGAAACATACGTCCCATGATCATACAAGTGCATCTATTGGTTATAAAATACTGTTACTGCACAGATTATCATTATTTCATAGCCTAACCTTATTTAGGGTTTAGCCCATTACTCAACTAAAACTCAATTAAAAGATGATTAGGGAATCATCATCATGGGTTAATCATGCTACGCATGTATAAATGCTATTTCATCAAACATCAACCAGGTAATTTCTAGTTTTCATGATTGCAACTAATAACAAGTTGGGATTTCTTTCCCAAACAACATTTAAGCATGATTTAACTAAATTTGTATTTCAATTCACAATCAAAACACCCAATTCACTACTCAATTCATGTTTTTCCCAAATTTCCATGTTTCCCAATTTCCAAATCAACTTCATAAACTAGAATCAAAGGAATCTTACTAACAAAATTAGTTGATTACTAATAAAAATCACTTACCACCTTATCATCTCTGATTGAAACCCACAAAAGTGCACTGTGGAGTGAAATCCTCAAATTCTCTATAATTCCCAAATCAATCCAATAGAGCATTTTCTTCATGCTAGATTGCTACAACGCTGCTTGTGATCAATTCCTTAGTGCATTTATGTCTAATTTCATGAGAATCAACAATTTCTAAAGCTTGGGGAACAAGTGGAGAGGGCTAAAACATTTTGGGCTGAAAATGGGAGTTGGTGGAGCATTTTACGCTCCACCCCTTATGATGTTCCAACAAAGTGTGCGACCAAGTACACATGTGGCCCACCTGTGATACTTTTTGTCCACTTTTCTCATAGTATTTCCCTCCAAGTCATCACCCTATACAATCCATTACTCATATTCATCAGTGCTTTCTCTTTTTGTCAAGAATTTCATTCCTATTCTTCCTATTCCTTCATCCTTTAAGCATGCCTATCAAGATTTACCATTTATATTACCAAACACTTCTCATCCAACTCAAGCTGCCTGACTAGTCTACCTATGGCAAAAATTTCAAGGCCTCACATTCTATGACCCTTATGAAAAGTTTCTACCTTGAAACTTAAGTGAACAAGTAGGGATACTTTGTTTTCATCAACTCTTCTAGTTCCCAAATTACTTCATCTTCTAAATGATGTCCCCACTGTATTTTGACTAAATGAATTGCCTTATTCCTCAATTGTTTCTCCTTACTATCTAGTATTCTAATTGGTTGTTCCACGCACTGTAAGTTCTCTTTAATTTGAATTTCTTCCAGAGACAATATATGAAATGAATCTGGTTCATATTTCCTCAGTGAAGACACATGGAAGACATCATGAATTCCACTCAACAGTGGTGGCAATGCAATGCGATATGTCACTTTGCCGATTTTATCCAAAAGTCCATATAACTTGGTATGTGGCTAAGTCCACTTGATATGTGGTTGAGTCCACTTAGTGTGTGGCTAAGGCCACTTGTTCAATGGCCTCCCAAGCATGATACTGATTGGTGGCAAATGAGATATAAATGATGTACTTATCTTAGTAGACTCTTATCTAGAAATTTGTATCACTGTTTGTACTGGTCTCATGATAGTAGTTCTATTTGAATATGTGAGATTTTATAATGTATGTATTCTATCTATGATGGATTAAATCACATACCTGCTTACTGAGTTACCCAACTCACCCTGTTTTATTATGTTTTAGTTGATAGGCCTAAAGACAGAGCCCAACGAGGGGTTGGAGCTTAGAAGAGGGATAGACCCTGAAGTTTATGACTACTTATCTTTTTCTATATCAAAAATGTAAATTTTGAATTATCTCAATGATGTAAATAATGTAAAGCTAAGATGTAAAATTATGATATCTTGCATGTCATTATTTTCATAAGTATATGTACCTTTTCGCATTCTGCCTTTATAGTGCAACTACTACTCTAGGCATTTGTGGTCGTTTATGATTCTGGTATATAGGTTTAAGAAGGTAAGTTCAAGGGAGACTATGGTTGCGGGTTCCCTTGTTACTACCTTAGTAACACCTCTGGAGGATAGGGTGATATAGAGGGCATTCAAATTGGGTGCTACAGAGGGCATTTAAATCAAGCACCGTGGCATCCAGCCCGCTGCCTCCATTATGCACTTTGATTTTTTGCCCTATTTGTGTTGGGATTATTGTAGAATTTTGTGACAATAAAACTTGTCTTAAGACTTGATTTATGCTAATAATGCTTCCAGTATAGAAAGCTTGAAATGTAGAAAGATATACTTGAAATATGCATGCTATGTTGGAATATCATATATGAAAGCATATACATCTTAATATAAGTCTAGAAGGGAAATCATATTGATCCATATGTAACGCCCCGCCCTCCTGGGGTCGTTACTCCACTTTACACCATAAATCCACATGATAATACCATGATTTTTC
>JAYJMB010002080.1:0-15756 GCA_036873735.1 Pouteria campechiana
CCCTTACTTACACTACTACAGAAAATTAGATTGGAGCAAGGTTCTAAATTTGGGTGCCCACGACAGCACCACCAGAACCCAATCATAACCCCTTTAGAACTTCTAATACACTTCTAAAGGTTAAGTTGCTTCCAAAATTTTGAATTCAAGCTTTTAAACCACATCAAAATCTTTGACACACTTCTAATGGTTAAGCTACTTCAAAAATTATAAAGATTATAATTCCTTAGATGTTTTCTTACTGAACTTTTCATGATCTTAGAAGCTTGTCAAAATCTTTGTGAGAATCGCACTAAAATGGTGACCATCCTAGAAGTTGGTCAGAATCTCTTATGCACTTCTGACATTAATATTTCACTGCTCAGAAATTTACTTTACTGCTTCAAAAGTTCTAATGTTAACATTCACTTGAGCTAAATCCGTCTCCATCTATATCCAAAATGGCCTCAGAAGATCAAGATTTCACCACATCAGATGCCAAATTCTCTTTCCTTCTTCATCTTGATGCCGCGACATTGAACTCTCTGACTGCCCCAAGTATTGCATTCGCTATTCTGATATCGCATCATACAAATCTCTATTGGCCAAGTACTCAACATCATTTGAAATGTCGCAGCATCTAATTAACATGCCACAATGCTCAAGTTCTTAAACTTGTCTTTTTCACTTATATCCGCAAATAAACATAATAAATCAACATAGAATTCACTCATCAAGTAATAACTAATTTAGTGTAGATTTAATAGAATATACTTATAAACCACTAAATTTTATTAAAAGAGGGTCCAAAATATATGTGAATTTAGGCATTAAAATATGGTATATTATGCTAATCACCTTGTCAATTTGCTTATATTAAATGAATGCCATCTTCTCCAATGGGCGGAATTTGAATTTATCTATAAAAGGAGTAAAGAAAGGTCATTCCAAGAAGTTATAAGAGTTAGATTTTTTTGAGAAAAATAAGAGAAGCAAACAAGAGCATTTACTCTTAGACATTAAAGTTTTCTTTTAAACCCCATTGAGCCAAAAACACCATTTGCAATCAAGGAACATTCTCTACAACAATATAAGGGAGTCTAAAACTCTATATTTATTACTATACATTTAGTTCTATTGCATTTAATTATGTATAAATTCAACCCATGTAAGAGGTATTTCTTATTATATGTATGTCATTGATTGGGATAGCCAACAAGGGGTTATTGATCTTGTATAAGTTTATTGGTCAACTTTGTAAACCAACTAGGATAAGTTTGTTGGTGAGATTTGAAAATCAACTTGTGTATAAGTTTGTTGGTGATCTTTAAAAACCAACTTATGTTTGGTCAGATTTGAAAACTAATTGTTTAAGACTGTTTTGGTAAGCTCAGGAAAACCAACTGGTGATTAGTAGAACCTATAAAATACTTGTGTACTCTGTGCTATGTGATTCTTCTAGTTATTACAACAATTTGACTTTATATTTGCCAAAATTTTAAAAAACTCAATTCACCCCACCTCTTGAGCTATGGTAACCTTGGGTCGGGACCAACAAAGTGCACCTATTTAGGGGGAGCTATTAGCACCCTTTTAAGGGGAGATACTAGTACCCATTCAAGGGGACCTATTAGTTTCTGAAGCATATTTCCTCTTAGTTCCCAATTTTTATTTTTGAAAGGTATATCAATCAAATGTTTTGTCATCATCAAAAAGGGGGAGAATGTTGAGTCTAACCCTTTTTAACTAGCTTAATTTTGATGATGGATGTGAATTAGTAGCTAAATGATAAGCTTATAATTTATCATGATTTAATACTTAAATTCACATATTTTGGATCCCAAACTAACATAATTGCATTGGTTAGTCATCATATTTGATTAAATATTGCATTTAATAGAGTTTATAGCTATTGTAGATGTTAAAACTTGTCAAAATGGAAAAGGCATCAATCTAAAAAATTTCTAGCATAGATGAAGGTTGATTCAAAGAAATTGTTCAACATGAACAATGTAGCCCCTCAAATTATCTATCAAATAAACAAGAATCACATGATTTCATTATCAGATGAGGAAGTTATAGTCAAAACTTTGAAATTGTGTCCAGACACTTTAAAGACTTTGAAAGAAGCTTTAGAGGATCTAAAGATGTTTTAAAGGCGCGACAACAAATGCAGTTTTGGTCCTTTAGAAGCGATAAAAATAACTTCAAAGGTTTTGAAGGAGTTCCATTTGATGTTGAAAGACTTCAGAGGTGTGGAAGGACACTTTAGAGACTCTTAAATAGGATTCTGAACTCTTCAACACAATATTCAAAGGCTCTGAAGTACATTTTAGAGGTTTTGAAGTTAAGCTTGTAGTAAAATCTGAAAACAATTGCATGATCAGACATTCTAAATGTGTATCAACTAAAATATCTCAAATTTCAAAGCCTCTCAAGAGACATTTTAGAGGCTTTGAAGTTAGTTTACCGCAGAATTTGAAGACAATAGCAAGTGTAGAGGATTTTAAGATGTTCTAGTGGGTGTTCATGACCTTCAGAAGGTCAGAAGGTCAGTTTCAGAACCTTTAAAGATAGATACAAGTTTTGAAAAGTGTCTTCTGCTAACTTTCACAAGTTTTAGAGGGTCTGAAGTGTAGTTTTAGAACCTCTGAAACATGTTTACAAAAAGATTTCAAAAATGTAGAATTAAAAGCATAATTAGATGTTCCAAACTCTTTCAGAGGGACATCCAAAGGAGGAAAACAAGTTTCAAAAGGCACTTTCATAAATTAGCAATGCAGTCAGACGTGTTTTAGAGACTTCAAAAGCAAATTCATAGAAGAATCAAGTTGTCAGAGAGTGTTAAATGAAAAAAACTCAAATTTTAGAGTTTTACAATTATGTACATGATCAAGCTTCAAAAAGAGGTTCAGAAGGGCTAAGTCGTGGATAGAAGATGGACATTGCGGCACTTAGATGTTTAGAAGTTCTGAAATTATAATCTTTAGAAGTTGTTGAATTATAGAAGTGCAAAAGTATGAGTTATATTTTGAAGTTGATTCCTCTATGTTAGATGTACTGCAATTTCTAAGTCAGAGATGTGCGCAAGTTCAAATTATTATTCAAAAAGGACTCCTATGAGTAAGAGGAGTTGCTATTCAGATTTGGAATCAACATTCAGATTTGAATCAAGATAATATTTATTATTTATTCAGATGATTTTAATTCAATTACAATGTTCTAAATTTCTTTTATCTTGGGTGAGATGGATCCCAGTAAGGAATCTTGTATTGATGTTTGATTTTTTATTTAAATTACCTTTTTTCTCATTGTTTCTCCCATTCTATGCTTAATCCATGCATGTGATTAGCTACCATTTGTATGATTGGAGATTCTTAATTCATGCTTGAAAAAGATGAATTAGGAATAGAGATACCATGATGACTAGAGATAACCATTGTACATGTGCAATCTATATAAGCATTGATATATCACATGTGGATGCCTAGGCTTAAGGGGTTTATTGATGTTGATTTGCATGGAGACATAGTAGATCACATCAATAAGCATACCTACTATATAGCACTTGAGAAAGGGTGGAAGATATTTTGAAGCATATGATTGACAAAGAGAAGAATGATCACATGCCAAAACAATTATTTTATACATAAATCAATATACATCATAACTTAAATATTTCCAAATTACAAATTTATGTTCATTATGGGAATGTCAACCCCCAAATTCATCGAATACACCAAGAAGATCATTGTCTAATCCTGATCATGAGCACCAACCCTCAGTTGGGCTCCATCGCCTAACTTGTCAACTAAAAACCACAATAAAATAGCATAAGTCTCGGTGAACTCAGTAAGTAGACAAAATAGAAAATAATAGCAAATAAATCATTGGAAGATCAGGATTAAATATAATACATATACAATTCCATGACATGCTAAAATACATAACAATGCATTGTTGTTCAAGGACCCATAATGCACATGCTCGTGTAATCCAACCTCATATCCAGTCTCACTGTCAAATCATTCTCATAATCAAGAATTATATACCACCCTATCATCAAGACATTTTCATCCGCATGCATTCATCATCGTCACATCATTACCAAAATCAACCTTATTGTCAAGGCATCCTCATTATACATATCCATTATTTTCATACCATCACTAAGAATGTTATACATAAAATACCACCCTTCCCCCTCTTCGATGTGCAATTGGTATATCCTCACAACCCCAGCTACGAATGTTGCTAGGTTTGGGATAGCTCTATTGTTGCTCTCTATAGTACCTTGCCCTCATTGGAAAATGGGGATCGTGGGTTCACCACCCACATTTATTGAGGGAATCAGGTATATTGATGAGTTATAAGGCATCACTGTCCAAGTTTATAATTCATGTATTTCACAGGTATCACATCATTTTCATGCCACCAAAGGCATATCCATTCATGTCATAAAAGGCATATCCACACCCCACAACTTTCATATCATATCCATATATGCTTGTGCCACCAAGGTACTGTCATAATTATATCATGTTTGTGCCATCTAGTCACTATCATGTCTATACCCCATCCCCATACATCACATAACACCCTCACATATCACTTAACTCACTCATATCCATCATGATTCATGACTCATGATGGAATGCCATACAATGCAATATCATAGCATTCCAATTAAGCAAATAGCTAAATATAAATCATTCAAAACAAATACATAGAAATACGCAATGTCATCATTCCAAATCATAGTGCAATATAATAAACATCATTCCACAAAATCGTGGGACACTTACTATCCCAATCAATCCACACATCATCCATGTATAATAGAAAGAACATTCAAAATACAATTCATATGTAAAACCATAAAATATTCTCTATCCCCACCAATTCACAGGAAGAAGCCTACTTAACTAAATGGAGAACAATTTCATAATCCTTCAAGTTTCATAACACTCTTCCAATCAATGCTTAAATGGCCCTACATATAGAACATGTACCAAAATTCAATTTACATATATTTCAAATGGGAAATCCTACTCAATTCATAGAATAGGTGCAACCCACTTCATCATCCCGTTAGGGTTTATTCTTCTCTCATGATTCAATTATACATGTCAAACAAATCATCAGCCATCTCGATTTGGGGTTCCAATTGGTCCAAATTTGGGGATTTTTACTTTAATCACAATTTTAGTGCTATCTTTACTAAAATGCTTTATTTAGAATTCATTAACACCCCTAAACATCATTTTATTGATTAATTGAAGTCAATTAAATATAACTTTCAATGGCCACTTAAGGGTTGCCCTAGGAATATTCAAACACACTTTGTTTCTTATTGAAATTTTTCGTCAAATATCCCATATGCATCACTTGCACTACTATTTTAGGCAAGGTCTAACTAAAATTCAT
This sequence comes from Pouteria campechiana, assembly GCA_036873735.1. Taxonomy (NCBI): domain Eukaryota; kingdom Viridiplantae; phylum Streptophyta; class Magnoliopsida; order Ericales; family Sapotaceae; genus Pouteria; species Pouteria campechiana. Next base: position 5,407 of record JAYJMB010002080.1, read on the forward strand.
GTCCAAATTAGATAATCATTGTTTAACATAATTAATATCACGATAATCTTGCTAACTAATCCATTAAGCCCTTGAACCAATTTTGTTTCTTCCCAATCACCCTATTCACAAAGTACACTGCATAAGATGCAGAAACATGGCTGTCCAATTCGTTGGTCAGCCATATTATTGAATTCCCCATGGTTAATTTTCACCACCAACATTTCAATTAAGTATTTCCTTCATTTCCCCATGAAATCCCAAATTTATTTAGGCTAAATCCCCTAATTTACTATTCACAAATTGCATAAACCCTACCAAAAATAGAAATTTTTAAATCAATTGGAAATAGCACTTACCACTTGTTGTTTTGTGTTGCTTCCCTTCAAAAATAAAAATCCAACCATAATTCCTTGAGTATGCTCCATGGATTGTAGCAAAATAGATTCTCCATCATCCAAATAGCAAAGGTTTGAGTTGAATGATTGATTACACATCTATACAAGGCTATTTCCTAACTAAAATGGCATGAAAATGGGGTGTGGAGAGCTTTAGTAGCAACTAGGGCATAAGGGGGAAGATGGGTGCATGAATGGGAGAAGAAGAAGGGTGATGGAGCATTTAAATAGACCAAAGTTATTGTGCTCCTCCGCCTCACCCATACTTCATGAAGTGGTGCCGCGACTCCAGATTTGGGCGCCACAGTGCCCAACCCGCTGCCCCATTTTTTTTTCTCTTCACTTTGTTCTTTCCCATTTTCTCAAATTTTAGCCATGATTTTTCTTACATAAATTTAACCAATATATAAATTAGTTATTTCTTTTTAGAAATACATTAAAATGCATAATACTCCTCTTAATTAAATAGGGATAATTTCATTTAATCACTCTATGCATTAAACTTTATAACAATTTTCTTCCCAACTTAATAAATTCATGTACTTATTATCTCAAAAGTGATTATTTAAGAAAGATTTTCTTACTTTAACACCCTGGGTGTTATAAGTTTGTTGGTGAGCTTGGAAACCAACGTGTTTAAAGTTTATTGGTGAGCTTGTAAAACTAATAGATGTTTAGTGCTACCTGAGTGCAGCAAGTGAGGCTAACTTAGAGAGAGTAGATGCCATGTTGTGAGTTGAACCTCTATCAAAATACCTGTGTAATTGTACTGCATAATTTATTCGTTATTCTTTTTAGCACATTGACTTTATATTTGACCAAAATTTTCAAAAGCTTAATTCATCCCCCCTCTTGAGCTACCTCTAATGAGGACTAACAATTGGTATCAGAGCGGGATTCAAAAATTATTTTTACAGAATATTTTAACTGCTTGAAGCGATCCTTATGGCTAACTCACTCTACAACACCACGGTTGAAGGATAGTCAATCACCAGACCGCCATTTTTTATGGCACCAATTATGGATACTGAAAAATATATATGCAAAACTTTTTCATAGCCACTAATTACAACTAATGGAAAATCTGTTGGTCCCTTGCTAAATGGTAGCTCAAGAGGGAAGGGGGGTGAATTGAGCTTTCAAAAATTTTGGCCAATAACTTAAGAGAAGTGCTTAAAATAAAGGGAAATAAATTTCATAGTACATATGCATAAGATTTTTATAGTGGTTCAGCCTTTTCTGGGTTCTTACTCCACTTCTCTGAGTCTCCTCTACTGATCTAAGGTTCCACTAAATACCTGTTGGTTTTACAAGCTCATTAACAACTTATACACATTGGTTTCTAAGCTCACCAATAACTTATACACATTGGTTTCCAAACTTACTAACTAACTTATACACATTAGTTTCCAAGCTCACCAACTAACTTATTGGTTTTCTAAGCTCACCAAAAATGTTTACAAATTATTGGTTTTTAGAGCTCACCAACTCACTAGTTTTCGAAGCTCACTAGAAACTTTTACAAACTATTGGTTTTCAGAGCTCACAAACTAATTCACTGGTTTTCCAAATGAAAATGTATAGATTAGTGCCTCTTACTTAGGCAGATTTGTATGAAAATTAAAAGCTTAAATAAATGAACAGAACATGTAATAAGATCAAATTTATCAAACTCCTTTGAAGATGATGCAGATCTAGCTTTGAATTATAATACCTAGGGTGTTAATTTGAGTTAATTATGGATTGGATTATTATTAGGACTATAAATACAATGATGAAAAATGGTGAAATTTAGTTTAAAATGAAATGATCTAAGATTATATAATTGTAAGCGGATGAAATTAAAATTTTGATTTGATTTCTGATTACTCAAGGGTGTAAAATGTAAAAATTATACTATTATTATGTGAAAAAATAATGGAAAATAAATGAGGAAAAGAACGTATGTGAAAATTAGAAAATAGGCCAAAAATGGGGCGCCACAGTGTCGGACTGAACAAGGTGGAGTGTTATGGGTAGATTTTTCCATGATGCGGCTTGGATTGGACACCGCGGCATGGGATCGGATTATGGCTAGGCGGTGGCATGGCAAAGTTTTCCACGTCACGGCATGAAATTGGACATCGCGGCATGGGTCACTGTTTTATGTAAGATAGGCAGACTTTTAGCTATCTTTTTGTCTCATTTCTTCTCTGGTCCATCACATTCTTTCTCCCCTTGTTGCCCTAGCACTATTATACATGATTTCTAGCCATTTTAGCTAGGAAATCATCTTGCCCTAGAAAAACTTATGATCTTTTATTTAAACCTAATTTTCCCCAGTTTAAACCCTGAAAAAAACTTAAAAAATGAAAGAAACACAAGATTTCCCCCAAATGGATGGAGCCACATGGAGTTGGGAGCTTGATCTTTCATTTGGGAAGGATGGCTATGCTCATAAGCGATGGTAAGTTCGATTTCGCAACGGAATATTAAATTTCAAATATTAGGGTTTTGGGGAAAATGGATTTTAGGGCTTAAATTAACATATGTGCTTATAAATTCATGGGGGAATGATCTAATGAAGTAATTATGTGATTTGGCCTGAGAAATTTTGAATTTGACATTATTAGGGTTTTATAAATAGTAAAAATTGGGAATTTCCTAAATTTATTGAATTAATCATGGGATAAATGATTAATGACATGATTAGTATATTTTAGAATATGTATGGAGTGATTTGGATCAGTGGAATCGAGTTTTGGGCTATATCCTAGTTAGGGTTTAAAGAGGATTTTCATGAATAAGCTATGTAAGATATGAATTTAATTGACTAAAAGCTTAATTGAGTTATTTGCATGTTGTTAAAATGCTAATCATGTGAGATATTAGATAAATATGTCAGATAAGAAGGTTTCTTGTGATAATTGTGAAGAAACCCCAAGTTAACTAGTATTTATCATATGTTTGATGATTATAGCTTGAGATTGCCTATAAATGATGTATTATAATTGGCATTGGCCCTATACAGGATGATTTGAGAAGAATAAAAAGGCAAGGTGGGAGGAAAGTGGTTTGGAGCTAAAGGCCTAAGGTAAGTAGGCAGGCCTCTTTTGTGATTCGAATGTATAGATAGGGATAGAGGTTATCCCATGTTTGCTCCGGGCATGTGTGTTTTGGATTAGGGATTGTGGATATCCCATGTTGGTGTCAAATCAATATATATTTATTTATGATTAGTAAATGTCGGGGATAGAGAATATCCCTTGGATGGCAATGATATGTTCGCCGGATAGGATGAATGCATGAATGTTGGGGATTTGGAATATCCCATAGTTGAATTAGTTTATGATATAGATATGTGAATGTTTGGAATAGAAAGTATTCCAGGTGATTGTCGAGATAGAGAGTATCCCGTGTCTTTAAGCTTATCCTTGTGTATGAATGTCTTCTACATGAAAAGGATAGGAAATATCCCCATTTTGTGATAAGAATGTATGAAATAGGAGGGGATGGATGATATCCCTGAGTTGTGTTGATAAGGAATGTGATTATACATAGAGTATGTATGAATAAAATAAGGAATTGAGCCTTATAATATAGTTATTTATTATTATTCATCTTAGGATGAGATGAAAATGCATTGTGTTTATGATAATGAATTGAAATTAGAGTATAATGTAGTTAATGAATATTCTAAATTAGAATATATTGTTATGTTTAATTATGTTCCATTATTTTTGCTTACTTACTGAGTTGCTCGGACTCATGCCTTCTTATTTAAATTTTTAGCTAATAAGACAAGCAAAAGATTTATGAGAGAGACTGAAGACTTTTGCAAGGTATGATGTATTATTGGGATCAATACCCCATTGAGAAATTTGTTTAAATATGAATTTATATAACTGTGTAAAATTGTAATTGATGTATGAAAGAAATGGATTGACATGTCTTAGAAGATGATGTGTAATAATATTGTGATAGCATGATATGTTTCCCCTAAGGTGTAGTGCCATCATGGTGTAATACATGTCTTGGGTTGTGGATAAAAGGGGTCAGTTTAGATTATTAATTTTATGTTTTTTAATTCAATTATTATGTTAATATATGATGTATATCAGGTTCTAATCTTGATATTTTAAGGGAAACTCTATTGAAGTTTTGTAGAAATCCCATTAAAAATTAGGTCAACTAGAAAATGGTATCAAAGCAACCCCACCTTGGAAGTAGGAAAATCATGATATAATCATAGTGTATTTGCAATGTAAAATGGAGTAACGACCCTAGGCGGGTGGGGCATTACATGAATGCTTTGGTAGTGTTGAAGTAGTTAGATTTGAATGATGGAAGATCTTGAATGTTCTTTTTAAATGCTTCATTCAGAAGATTTTGTGTTTCTCAATTGTTTTGTGTGTTGCCTTAATCATCCTTTTATAAGCTTTGAGAGAAATTTTAGTTTTTGCAACCTTTAGCACTTTTTCAAATGTTTGGTAGAGTTGGTGTGACTTTCTGCATTTTATCTAGCTTCTGAACCTCTAAGATAAGTCATCAGAAATTCTGACATTGACTTTTGTAAGTTACCATTCGATCCACCAATTATCAGAGTTTCTGAAGTAGTTCTTCAAAACTTCTGAGATAAGTCATAATTTGTATTTTTCTTGGCTGCATACTCTCAAATTCTCTGAAGGTTGATCTTGGTTTCTGATGTTGTTAATGGTCATATTTTGGACTTTTGAAGAACTTCTAAAAAATTTCTTAAGTATCTCTAATGCTTGAATTTTGCTTCTGATACATTTCTTGAGTCTTATCTTTTTGAAGACGTCTCTGAAGAGCTTTTGAGTTGCTTTTAAGGATCTTTCAAGTACAATATTAATATTCTAAATTGCTTTCAACAAGATTCTATTTGTAGATATTTCTACTAAATTAATTTTGAGGGTTGAATTTAGCATTTGATGTTCTTGGCTTTTTTAAGTTATTTCTGATGACCTTCTATATTATTTCTAAAAGTCATCTGATAAGGTTCTAAGTTCAGAAACTTCTTATGGACTAATTTTTTATTACTATTATCAGTCTTTAGAAACATCTTTAAGACTTGGAAGCATTTCTGAAGTTCTCCTGAAGAACTTCTGAATGCAAAGAATTCCTTTAAAGTAGCATGTTTAACTTCTGAAGTATTTTTGCAATTTGGGAACACTTCTATATGACCTCTAAAGTGTGATATAATTTCAGAGTTAGTTCAAAGGCTTACGCCTTGACTCTGAAGAGGTTTAGAGTTATTTCTAAAGGGGTTCTGAAGTATATCAGATTATTTCTTAATGCTTCTGAGCTTTACATCCTATCTCTGAAAAGATTCTAACATGCTTCTAAAGATGTTTTGAAGTGGTTTTTGAATACTTCTGAACTTTTGAGCTTCACGCTATGTCTCTAAAAAGATTTTGAGATGCTTCTAAAATACTTTTGACTGATTTTTATTTGAGCATTCCTTTTAAATTATCTACTTTTGAAGGGTTAATATAATAAGCTTATAGTTGGCATTATTTATTACTTGTAGCTACTCTTCTTAATCTGTTTTGATATATAAACACTACATCACTTAGAAAGTAACCTGTTAGTGTCTTAATTCTTCACTCATTTGTTTGTTCATCATCAAAATTAAGTTTTTTAATCTCTTTCATCATCAAAATCAAGCTTAGTAGAGGGGTTAGACTTAACATTCTCCCCCTTTTTTAAGATGAAAAAATATTTGAGTGATAAACCTTTCATAAAAAATATGCTGAAATATACAATGTACTTTTATTAACTTAGTGGGGCTCACCCTACATGAGCAAGCTCCCCCTGAATGTATACACTTAATTATTTTGATATCACTACACTTATTTACTCTAATATTTCTCCTATTTTTCTTATTTCTCCCCCTTTTTGTCATAATCAAAAGGAATAAAATGTAACGTTCAACTAGAGGGTGGAAGAGAATAAGAAAGAAATTGCATTATAATCATGATAATTGCAAAACATGTGTACATTAGAGTGATATAGAAAATGAATTTACATAGCAAGTGCAAATACATTATAGCAAATTTAGATATATCACAAAAAGTGTAGATGCAACATAGCAAAAAGAAGTGACATCACATGGAAGAATAAATATAACCAGAAGAGAAAGATGTCAGATAAAGATAATAGTAGATTAAGTTTTGGCTTTCTAGAGTAGGGTTTAGGAAAGAAGTTGGGGTCAGCGGAAGGAGGAAGAATGGTGGTTGTTAGGGAAGGATGTTGAGTGGGTGGTTTGGAAGAAAACTTAGACGGCTTAGACATAAATTGTTTAATTTTGGAAGGAGGAGGAGGAATGAAAGTGGGATCTTTGGGAATTGCAGTGGGTGGTTCATGAGTTAAGAAGGGAAAGCTATAGGTTGAAACATAAATGAGATCTATATGGTCTTTATAAGTTGGATATAGTAGTTCAAAAAAAAGGGCAAGCTATTTCTTTAGAATGGCTTCAGTGTTGGCATTCATCCTGGCAACATATTCTTCATTATGCAAAGTAATGAGAGGAAGATGAACATTTTTATGAATTTTTTGAGGTGGAATTTTGGGTTTCCCTTTTGGTTTAGAGTGTACTGTTGGAGGTTTGGGAACAAAAGGTGGTTTTCTTGATGTATTTGGAGAGGGTGAAGTTGGTTTAGGTGGGGGGGGGGGGGGGTTGGCTTGGAAAAAAACACCCAAATTTTGTGTTAGATTGATGAATCAACAAGCTATGGCAAAGGAAGGGGAAGGTTATCAGCAATAGCTTGCAAATTAGCTTCTAATAAAAATGAGAATTCTTGCTCGGTTAGAAAACTATGATTGTGAGGTCCTAAGGGAGATGGAAATGAATTTCAAGAAAGCCTTGGATTCTGGAAAGGGTAATAGGATCAGTGATTTATGGAAATGGTAGTTCTTAAGAAGAGATAATGAGGTTGTGGGATAGAAACATTTTGGAGATGACAGTTCTAATTTTTGATTGAGCTTTGAATTCAGAGTAGGTCATTCTAACTGGATGATAGATTCTCACACGAAGGTGAGAGTTGTCTTCTATTTTCTTTGGAGGAGGCTTTTGGGTTCTGAGGTTTTTAATCCTAATATTTTTTGGGTGAAATCTATCATATCTGGTTGGAATGTCTAGTGAATCCTAGGAATCAGACCAATCCAGATATGCTAGTGGTCCTGGTGGAATAAAATCTATCCTAAAGGAGGGTCTTTGATACCTAATGAGGGTTCTACAAGGATTAGAAAGATAATTTTCTGGAAGAATGTGGAATTTTCTTAATGGGTAGAAATTTGGTAAAGACTGAAGAGGACTAGACAACTTTTGGAGCTGTAGGAGATGGATGTGAAGTGGGAATTTTGGTGACGTGGATAAAGGGGAGTGAGTAGGAGTTTTCCTTTCAGAGATTATGTTCTCTGAAGGAAGAATGTTAGTTGTAGAAAGTGAGTAATTGTGTGAATGGGATGGTGATTGTGTGGGGAAATGAATAGGCGAGGGAGTTTTTTGAAGTGGTCGATGAGAGAATGTTTGAGAGGAGGAGGATTGTTGTTTGAAGTTGAGTTTTGATAGAATCAATTTGAGCATTCAATGCATCAAATTTTTGACACAATGATTCCCAAATCGAGTCTAGTTTTAGGTGACGAGTTGTGTTACGGTTTTCAAGATTGGTTAGTCTGGTTTGAATGTGTAGAAGGTAGTATTAAAGAATGGATTCCATGTTTTGTGGAGTTGTGTAGGTGGGTTGATGAGGTTGAGGTATGGATGAATGTTGTTGACTTTGGGTTGGTGTGGATGGTACTGCTGTTATATTTTCCTTTCTATCTTCTTGTTCTGTCTCTTCTTCATTTCTTCTTATGGCTTCTTCTCTTATTTTTTGTAGCCTCTTCTATAGTTTCTTTCCTTTCTCTTCTTTCTTCTTCAATTCTTGATCTCTTTATTTACTTTTCCTTTCTTGGCTTCTAAGAAATCTAACCTTATGAAGTATGTTTGAAGCCTATTCTCTTCATGATGTCTTTGTTTATGATTTCTTTTTTCTTAAATTCTTCTCCTTCTTCTTTAGAAAGATCAATGTTTGTCATCCTTAGGAGTTTGTTCAATATAATCCCATGAGGAAGATGAAGCCTGGGTGTTGTTTGAACTAGGTATAGTTGATTTATTATAATTTGACCAATGTTGATTTTCTTTCTATTCTTCAAAGACCATAATGTTTTGGCTTCTTTCGCAGAAATCTAATCAGTTCCTCCCATTTTGGGATGGATGTTGTTGAAGATTAACATGTGAGCAATCTTCAAATCTACATTCAAATGGCTTACATGCAAATAATTATCCTTTTCATCAATTTTACTCCAACCAAATCTAAAAATAGACAATTTCTAGTTGATGAATATTCAATTTCTTCTTCATCATCTGGAATGTTGAATGTATTCCTTATGCTTTCAGGTGAAAGATCCATTTCTAAATTTCCAATCCATGACTTTTGAGTGCTATAACTAAAATTACTAGTTAGGTCTTGAACTAGTCTTGGGTAAAATTTATCCTTATTACTTAGAAATTCTTCCCAGCCATAGAATTTAATCCAGTTAGTTACTTCTAGATTTAACCCATTTTTACCAAATGCCTCAAAGTCAAACTTTCTACCCTTTACTATTTTTCTTCCTTAAAAATATTTGATGAATTTATTGTGAGCCAAAGAGTTATTATTGAAGATTACTTGTAGGATGTAATCTTCTATTCTCCTCTTCTTTCTTAAAGTTTTTTCTTCTAAACTTTCTCTTCTTCTTATTATTATAGAATCTATGGATGACGAATCTGTCCTTTTGCTCGCCCTCTTCATCCTAACCATTTGTAGTAGCTATAGGATTTTTAGCTTAGGATTTTGAAAGAGAGGGCTTTTCAAAGATTCTGGGGGTGATCTCTGAAGATGAAGTGAAATGAGGATGATTTGGAAGAGAGACCTTGTAGACGACGCAGGAATTTGAATCATTGTTTCTTAAGATGGGTTCAGAGAACTTAATGAAAGATTCAAAATTTCTGAAGTTAGGGTTTTTTACATAATATGGAGTCTTTGAATCATGATTCTATAGATTCTAAGTGTTTTATAGTAATTATAATACGGCTTCAGAAGTTCTGAGCTAAGTAGTGTCAGAAGTTCTGAGAGTGTTATGAAGGTTATATTTTATTATTTCTGAAGCTAGTTACAATCTTCAAATATTTTGAAAGTGTTAAGTCCTTACTTAGGAGATTCTGATGGATCAGGATTTTTAAAGGTTTTAAACCCATGCTACAAAGATTCTAATGGATCTTACAGGAAGCTAAAGACGCTTAGAAAAATTATTTAACTATACAAAAGACTCTGAAACTTCTTCAAAGTTTCTTGCACACACTTTTGAAATAATCTTAATATTAGAAATATGGCCTTCATGAATAGCTTAGTTATTTAGGCATTATTATAATCACCATTATGTGATCATTAACATTATAAAATAATTAAATCATGTAATACGCATTTTATGCATATGCATCTAGTATAATAAGTTCTCTTCTAATTTTACAAAATCTATCATCTAGAAGTGGTTTTGTAAAAGTGTCTACTAACTGATTTTCAATTGGTACATATTCTAAACAAATATCATGATTTTGTACATGATCTCTAATAAAATGATGTCTGACCTCAATGTGTTTAGTTCTAGAATGCAGTATTGGATTCTTCCTCAGATTTCTTGCATTGATATTATCACATCTAATAGGTGTATCAACATATTTTAAATCAAAATCATTCAATTGTTGTTTCATCCATAAAATCTATACACAACAACTACCTACAGCTACATAGTCAGCCTCAGCAATTGATAAACCAATAGATGTTTGTTTCTTGGAGAACCATGATATGATCATGCTTCCAAGAAACTGATAAGATCCTAAAGTACTCTTTCTATCTACCTTATATCCTATAAATTTTGAATCAGAGTA
>JAYJMB010002081.1:1825-15754 GCA_036873735.1 Pouteria campechiana
TATTAGTAAAATTTTAGATTGAAATCAAGTTAAAAAAAGAAGAAGTTAAGAGCCTGTTTGTATGGGGTGTATTTGTGGGAGGGTTTATCAAAAGGTGCGATGTTGATATTAGCAAGTAAAATAGATTTTTTAATAAAAAATAAGAAAGAATGATAAAAAATGTAAATAATGATAAAAAAAAATAAAATTTTTAAAAATAGTTATGGTTTGAATATTAGTTTAAAAAGGTATCCAAAAGGAATGCATCTTGAGTACACCTTTCAAATGCACCTAAACATACCCTAAGTTACTTGTAATTTTTACATTAAAATAATTTTAAAGAAAAAAAATAAAAAAGGCTAATTTAGGATTGGCATATTATTATAGAATCTAATGACATTTTTAGAAACCCTTTTAATAGATACTAGGAACGGAGTATAAGATTGTAATTACCAAACCTGAATACCTAAATTCACAAAGATTTACCTCCCATTGAGTATAGAGAAAGGTGACAGCCGGAGTCTCTGGATATTATGCAGAGAGATATTAAGCCTTAATAGCACTAGGTAAAATGAAAAAAAGATTTAAGAAATTAGTTATTAAAAATGAAAGTTATGTGTTAAGAAGGGAAAATAGGTTGACTAATCATTAACTCTAATCCAACCCCATTTACAAGACAGCTTGTAGTTCAACCCAATCTGTTCAATCTAATGCTTTTAATTTATCCACCCCTAAACCTATCAAAATTGGGGTGGGTGTTGGTCAACCAAACAATTTTACGGTATCCTAACCATCGTTTTAATGTTTCTAGCGTGCTACACATCATTTTCTTTTGCCTTGGGGTGCAAGTGAAATTTTTGAATTTAAATATGTAATCTTCCGTAGAATGAAACCAATTAATTAGTTAAATTTCAAAAGCAAGTGACAAATTAGAAGTTATTCACTAAATTAGTCTTATGGTTGATGATAAAAATCTTGGTCCCAAGTCATGTCTTGGATTTATTTTAATTTATTTTAGGAAAACTATCAAATGCTCCCATGCTTTTGACAAGCCTGTACATTCCCCTTGTGTTTGAATTTTTTACAAATACTCTCTTCTGTTTAATTATGATGTTAAATATTCATTTAAAATTAAAAATCTTTTTCCTAAATGATGATTTTACTCTCCCATTCGCATATAAAAAATTAGAATTCAAAGGCCTTATAAAGGTTGCATGCAAAATTTAGTTAATGATTTCTAATAGAAGTTGATGACATTGTCTTATTTGAAAATTGCATACAAACTATGTTATTATATAAGGTATTCTGAAAAACGTGTACTTATATTTAGAATTTTTAATAAAAATAAATGATCATATTTGAAATCAACCCATTTTTGTATGAGATATGTTGAGAATAGTGGAAAACAAAGAGGAAGAAAAATATTATAAAAATTTAATATATTTAAAATAATTTTCTATCTGGATTCTAGGGTATAATTATAACAAACTATCATGATTTATACTATAAGCTCAAATATCATTAAGTTAAAATAATTGTTTTCCCATGCCAATGTAATATTAGTACCTCTTAACACATTGACAAGGAGGGTGTAAGAAAGATTGTAAAATTAATTTCAAAAAATAAATGAGTTACATTAAACACACTGGGAGGTCTATAATAGATTTCAATTATACTTCATGCAATTGTTGCCACTGATTGTTTTCTCTTGTTAAATTGCTTAAGTTGTGTTTGGATGCTTTACACTCTTTTTAAGGCTTACATGACACCTTACTCAACATTACCACGCAGGCTTTATGCATTGGTTGTATCATGTAATTTTAATTAGTCCGCAATTTTTTTAATGTTTGGATTGCAAAAAATAAAAATGAATATGATGAAATAAAATAGAAAAAGGATAATGATAAAAATATATATTTAATGATAAAGAATAAAGTTATTAATTGTACATAACATTGGTAAATATTACATTAATTTATTATTTTCATTATTAGGAGAAATTGATAAATATGATATTAATTTACTCTTCACATTTTTTTCCCATTTGCCCGCCCATTTCACTATTGGCCTTTTGTTCCATAGTAATGAAGTGTAAAAGCTCTCAAATGCAAAAAAAGAGTGTAAAAGCCTTTTTTTAACATAATTTATTGAATTTAACATTTAAATATTTTTAATTATCTATAAAAATTAATTTTTTCACATCATTATTTATCTTTTTCTAAAGTTTTCTATTTTAGTTCTATTTACTTTATGATTAGTATTATATTTTATTTTACTAAAATTAAGAGCTTTGCCTTTAGGGCTTCATCAACAACATAGATTTGATTAGAATGGATTTTATTTTTTGATAAAAATTATATTTTTTAAGGATTGATTTAATATATATCTTGCATAACAAGTTTACTTTTGTTGTCATTATTATATATATTTTTAATTATAAATTATGGTTGACTTCGTCTTCTATAATTTTGACATGCTCTTTTTTTTTATTCTAATCAAATCTAGGCTGGGATTTGATGAACCCCTTACACCACTTTAAAAAAATATACACTTTGATGGTCAAGTTCTTTTTTAATTTTTAATGGATTCTTGTACATTTTTATTAATCTTTATCACAAAATTTATATAGACATGATGTTTGGGAGTTACAATACAAGATAAGCTTTATAGTTGGCAGATTAGTCATGTTAGACTCTAACTCCAATAAGAAACCTATTTAAATAGAGATATAATTTTGTAAGATTTTGTTTAAAGTTAGTACCACTCTAAGAAGGACTCTTAGTAGGATGCATAATCCTCAAGAATACCTCTTTAATGAGGAAACCTCATTGTCTCAACATACAACATCGTATCTCTTATGCATCAACTCAAGCTCAGCTATAAATAAACCAGCTATGCACACCTTTTGGACATAAGATTTCTCTATTATCTATATTTTCCTCCTAAGGTCCTATTATTAACTTGAGCGTTAAAGTATTTGCACCAGGACCACCCCCGACACCCTTTAATATTTTTTTTGTCTTATAAGATCTGCGTATAAGATTCTTAGAAAGTAATTTGGGTGAGGACCCAAACATTAGCACCATTTGTGGAAAGATTCATTAATTAAGTTATGTCAGATGGACATCCTGATAATATGAATCTTCCTCTAAAAAAATCCTTCACCAAGAGATAACCTATCTACTCCAGTCGATCGAAGCACATTAATGTAAAAGAGTTCATCAAAAGAGACGATCGTAGTAGATGCCCATAATGGGAAAAAGAGCCTCCAAAAGAAGCAAAAAGACCACCTATTAGAGAGAGCAATAGATATAAAAACTATACTCCCTTAACTAGGTCTTGCACTCATGTGTACCAAGAAATCAAAAACAAAAGACATGGATCATAATACTAAAGACTGAAGACAATTTAAAAAAGAAATTAAAAATTTAATTAGAAGAGTAAAATATCGGTGCTATATGGTGGATAACGGGCAAAGAAGAGAAGGTGAAAACGATAGGCAAGAGAACTCTACCATATAAAGGGAGATGGTTTCAAGGGAATGAGAAAGAGGTGCTACAATGGAGACTAATTGTCCAACAACCGAAACTATCATTGTAATCACTAATGGATTAATATCAAATAAAATTGCCCTTGTCAGAAAGAGAACTTAAGCTAAGTAAATCAATTTATTATATAATTTTCATATCGCTTGAATATTGATGTTATATTTAAGAATTCTTGCAAAATATTTTTAGTCATCTTCGACCATCTGAAATGGAGCTAACTATTTGTCTTTAATAAGTTCAACAATAAGGTCCTAAACAAAGGGACTTATTGACTATAGCTACTTAATGAAAGAAACACTCCAAGGACTTAAAATGATAAGCATCTACAGATGCATTATTAATAAGTTAGATAAATTTATGATTGTAAATTTTATATCACCTAAATATTCATATTAGTTTATTGTGAAATATTTCTTTTTCATTGATAAAATATCTTTTAATTACCTCTACTCTTTTCTCAAAATAAACCTGAAGACTAGAATTTGAACCTACGATATGAAGGAATTCTGGAGCACAAAACGTAAAGATTGTAACTTAGACTTGTAATAAGAAGAATTTTGGGGTACAAAATGTGAAGACTGGATTATGAAACTATAATCAAAGAGATTTTGAGGCATAAAATATGAAGACTGAGACTTGAACATATAATAAGAAGGGATTTCATAATATAAAACCTTAAGATTGGAACATGAACTTATAATAGGAAGAAATTCTAGGGCATAAACTCATAAGAGGCTCCCACATGGAAGCTTACCCACAAGGACAAAAATGACTCCATGAGGCCTAACATGAAAGTGTCCCCATGAGGCCCTGCACGAAAGCATCCTTATGAGGGTGGAAGTGGCCCCACAAAGCCAACATAGAGCATCAACGCGAGGATGGAAGAGCGTCCCTACAAGAACCAACATAGAATCAGCCCCATGAGGCTCAAAGTGTCCCTATGAGGACCAACACAATAGTGACCCCAAAGGCCCAAAGCATCCTCATGAGGATAAAAGTGTCCCCATGAGGATGGAAGTGGCTCCCCAAGGCCCAATATGGAAGTGCCCCCACTCAAACACTAACTCATGAAGCCTATCCTAGAAGCATCCCTAAGAGGTTCCACATGAAAGCGGCCCCCACGCAAAAGCAGCCCTAAGAAGCCTAATGCAAAAGAGGCTTTATAAGGCCTAACCTTAAAAAAAGATCGAAGAAAAGAAGACTTAACAAAAGGAGCATCCTACATGACTTACATCTACGAGCATATAAACAATAGAGTACAAAAGTGTTCATAACTATTACTCTCACATCATTTCAATAGTCAGGAAACATGCAAAGAATTTACAAAGAATTTTTATCTATTACGAAATATATTTACAATATCAAGAAATATTACATATCCTTATGTTGGGTTATTAACGAGTTGTTGTTGAGAACTTTTTTTACAGAACCAAAGATTCCCGGTGTTGGTAGAGTAGCTACTAAAATTGCAGACATGCCAACACGACATGAAGTGTTATTTGCATAATTAGATGAATAGGGATATAGTCTCCACATTGCACAATAGGCTAAGGAGCAAGCTTGTGTACCAGAAAAACCTGCTATCAAACTTGTTGCCATTGAGATTTTAGAGGACATTCTCTTATGTAAATAGAATTTTTAAACAGCATGGTCGACGCATGGTTTTTGAGGAGGGTTTTTCTTCTCACTATTGAGATGGTCCTTAGACTGCATAGTTGGATAGTATTTACTTATGTTGTTTGATACAATTTTATCCAGCAAGTATTATTTTTACCTGCGCAGTTGGGTATCACTTTTACCCACGCAGGTAGACTCCCCAGTGAAAAGTGCAGTTGGACTCGCACAGGAAGACTCCCCACCAAGCGCAGTCGAACCCACATAAGCAGACTCCCCACTGAAAAGCTTAGTTGAACCCGCGTAGTCAGACTCCCTACCAAGCACAGTTAAACCCACGTAAGCAGATTCCCCACCGAAAAGCGCAGTTAAACATGTGTAGATGGGGAAACCTGTTGCTAAGCTAATTGTCATCAACTTTCTCATTTGCAAATAGAGTTTTCAAAGAACTGTGTAGTCGAGGGTGATTTTTCATTTGTGTAGTTGATGTATCACCTGTTGTACATTACTCTTGCCCGCGCAACCAAAGAACCCAAAGTTATTTTCACCATGCGATGCCTATCTGCGCAACCACACGGATAGAACCCATGTAAAATCAAATGGAATTAATTCTAAAGCCTGTCAATTTGTCTCCATATGCTACAAAATTATTCAGAGAAGGCTTCTGGGGAAGAAATGAGGCTCTAAAAGATGCATTTTGAACTTCAAAAGAAAGTTCAAAAGTTTTGAAGGTCACAGCTGATATGATAGCCACTTGTGATATTACCTACAGGGTTCCAGGGAAACATACATTTCGAACTTCAGAAAAAAGTTCAGAAGTTCTGAAGGTCGCAGCCAATATGGTAGCTACTTGTGGGGTTCCAAGGAAAGACATGTTTTGAACTTCAGAGAAAGTTTAGAAGTTTTGAAGGTTGTGTTTTAGAGAAAGTTCAAAAGTTTATAATAATATTTTAAAAGATCTTCAAAATGTGTTCAGAGGTGTTTCAAGGATAGACGCAAGAGAAATTCTAGTTGATTTGAATAACAACATTCAAAAGGATTTTAGAATATCCGAAAGGTAATGCTGGAACAAAGCTAAGTTCATTCCAAAGTTTAGAAGTTCTAGAGGATAAAAGAATTCGATGCAATCCAATATCACAATATTTAGAAGCATAAAATAACAAACTTTCTATAATCTAAAGTTATAAGTTTAGAAGTTCGTAATGATGTTTCAAAAGATCTTCAAAACAAGTTCAAAGGTGTTTCAGATGATGGACACAAGAGATATTGTCACTATTTTGAATAATAGCATTCAAAAGGATTTCAAAACATCTTATACCAACTTCAGATGATCTTAAAAGTAATGCTGGAATGAAGCTAAGTCCATTTCGAAGTTCAAAAGATCTGAAGGAGAACTTTAGAAGCTCTGAAGCCAAGTGCAATAAAGAGTCATTACATCTAGAGTAACTTTAGAAAATTAATATAGGGTTTAAAAGTGAAAAAAATAGTCATGGGAATGCTAGGGTTCAGAGGAACTTTAGTGATTAAAAGATTAACTTTAGATGATTTGAAGGGCATCATTGGAAGGAAGTTCAGACTGAAGCCGAAGTTCAAATGGTCTGAAACAAAGCTTCAAAGGCCTTGAAATCTAACGCAACAAGGTATCTAATAGAGCCTCTACCTCAAACTTTCCAAAAATTAATTTTAGATGTTCTGAAGGAGCTCTCCAATACAAGAGTCATGATGTTCAGAAGATCGAAAGGAGTACTATATTGTAAAGGCAGAGTCACAACAACTTTAGGTGTTCTGAAGGAGCACTACAATACGAGAGTCATGACGTTCAGAAGATTAAAAGGAGTGTCATATTGCAAAGGCAGAGTCATGACCTTTAGAAGCTCTGAAGTTCAACTTAAGATGTTCTTAAAAAGCACTACAATACAAGAGTCACGATGTTCAAAAGATTAGAAGGAGTGCCACATTGCAGGCAAGGTTACAACCTTCAGAAGCTTTAAAGTTCAACTTTAGATGTTTTAAAGGAGCACTATAATATGAGAGTCACAAAGTTCAAAAGATCGAAAGGAGCACCACAATATGAGAGTCAGTCATGATGTTTAGAAGATTGCAAGGAGCGTTATAATACGAGAATCACAACATTCGGAAGATTGGAAAGAGCCTACATTACAAAGGTAGAGTCACAAACTTCAAAAGCTCTGAAGTTTAACTTTAGATGTTCTGAAGGAGCACTATTGTAGAGTCACGATGATCTAAATGAATACTACATTGCTGAATCAAGGGAGTCAACCTTTAGATATTCTAAAAATTAACTTCAGATGTTCTAAAGCCATAAGCAAGCACATAACCTTCTTCATAATCATTCAAGAGCTTTCAAATTCACAATCTTTACTCGAGGCCTTTCTCAAGAACATAAAGAAAAGATCTTTTGCATCATAAAGGGCAACGAATCAAATCTTCTCCTACAGCACCATGTTCATTGCAGCCACAAGAGGTAACTATTCATTAGCCTGTAGTCCTTCTTCTCGGTTGAACTCTTGGAAAAACAATACCAAAAGGTTGCATTGCCAAGAATTTATGAGCACATTGGACATCCTAACCAATCATTAGTCAAACCAACATGGCATACAGCAAGACCCAAGCACATGGAAGTGGTGGAATTTTACAAGCTAATTTTAAATAACAAAGCTGAAAACTATATGAGATGCATAAAAGAGTGTATCACTTAGAGTTTATTTAAATGCACAAACATGGGCACAATGAATATGCATTACCTAATTTAATGTCATGGTACGTACCTATACATGCATGCAATTAATTAGGATGGAAATCCATGTTGTATTTAGGTTGGTACAATAAATAATCTCCAATCCATGCATGTAAATTACGCCAATGGTGCAAGTAAAATCCACATGGTGCAAGCTAGGATTCAAGTTTCTAGAATATCCCTAGAGGTGAAGGCAAAGTATTTTCCAGAATACCCCTACCGGTGAAGGTGGAATGCCCCTAAAGGTGAAGCCAAAGTCATTCCCGAATCGTCCCTGAGAAGGCAAGGTTCCCAAATTATCCTTATAGTTGAAGGTAGACTCCAAACTTATAAATACCCCCCATTTTCTCTTACCAGATATGAAAACTCTCTAGATTGAAGCTTGAGAACTTTCTAAGAGATAGGTGCCTTCTTTGACACCAATGCCCTTTGGCCATTGGGAATTTCTTTTGGTGCCTTAGGGCCTCTGCCATTGCTCCATCATGGCACATACGTGAGTCTCACCTACACTTGGGTAATAGTGAGTCCCACATGATTATAATTGACAACTAGATAATGCTAGTTTAGACAATTATAATACAATAAAATCTGTCAAAATACTAATTAAACCATCTAAATGGCAGAGTTGCTTTGGAAATAACTCATAAAATCAGAAAAATGATGACATGTACCCTACCCATTATCTTAAACTGATTAGGAACTATCATTAGTACTAATTATTATCATTAATATTAAATATAGTTAGGTTTAATTAACTCAAAGTATAATTAGGCTTAATTTATGTAACTCGCCTCAATGGTCTCTTACAGATTAAATAGCAGAGATCGCCAACTTTTATTTTTCATAGGATATTAGAAAACATCATTCATCTAATCACCTAACTGTCTAAGTCTAGGACTAAGTCATGACTCACCGAGTCAAACCTTAGTAAAATCACTTCGAATTAACGAAACTCAGTCAACCTAGTCTCATTCTTCCTAAGCTTCTCATGGGTAATTAAGAGAGTTGAGCCTTGAGTCATCCAAGCATGATTTATTGAGTTAAAACCCAATCAATATGGTCTCATTTTTCCCCAAGCTTTTTACGGGTAATTGAGAGAGTTGAGTCACTCGTTGAGTCATCAAAGCATGATTCACTGAGTTAAACCCAATCAACATGGTCCCGCTTTTTCCTAAGCTTCTCATGAGTAGTTGAGAGAGCTGAGCTCTTACTGAGTCATCACTCCCTGAGTTAAAAAATCCAATTTACCTAGTCTCATTCTTCCTAAGCTTCTCTTAGGAATATGAGATAGTTGAGTTATCGAGTTAGGGAGTTAATTCGTATTGTGACTTAATCAAAGTCGCTTGTCCTTCCTAGGCTTCCTACAATTATAAGGAGGGTCGAGTAACCTTAATCACCTATTTTCTTCTTGGTTTTTTTCATATCTAAATACAAAAGAGGTCACACAATTTTAATTCCTTTTAGGATAAATCAATTGGATCATAATACTTATTTTTTAGGTTGACCCAGAGTCTAGTAATCCAATCTAGAGCATTGTGATCCTCTCTGCCCACTGGCTTGAGGAGATCTACTAAATTCCAAGCAATTACAATGTGCTTGATGACCCCAAAGATAACACTCATTTATTCAAAAGAGAGTGTGTTTTATTTTTGAGTTTTTAAATGTATTGTATTTTTCCTTTTTATCAAAGATTTTCTTCTATTATAGAGACATAATTAAGACCAATTGTGGTTTAAAATGTAATTATGCAATTTTTTGATGTACATACAGTAAGTGTAATTAATCAAAGATATCAATAAAATAAAAATTATTTGGATTCATTCCAATAAAACAATCTTTGTTCTACTTTTCTCTATTCCTCTTTTTGTCTTATTACACCTTGTCAGACTCTTTAGGAATTGTATCACTGATATTCGCATTAAGGAACTTTCAAGTTACTTTTCTTTTACAGGAGAAGAAATCGTATGAAAATAAGTCTACCCCTTAATTTAATATTTTGGTATTCAGGTTCCATTACTAGTTACTCCAACCACTCATGACAAGAAAAGTGTTGGGGCACTTCAACCACTTATGACAAGCTTGATGTAGGACTAATGCATGCTTCTCTCGAAATTGGGCAACTTCATCACAAAAGGCCTTTTCCTCGGCTATTGCCTCCACCTTAAGACTCGCCAATTTTACTGTTTTAGCCATAGTGGCCCCCACCACAATGTTATGTTCCGACTTCACAATGACTATAAATTTTTTAGTAAACTCAGCAATCTTTCGCCTAGCATTGGTAGTATCCCAAATAATAGCCAATACTTTCTCATGCGCCTTCAAAATGGAAGTAGTTTCTTCGAATATTATGAAATGCTTTCGCTCCTTTTCAAGTATGGCCTTGAGGCTAATGTTCTTGGCAACAGCCTAATTTTACAACTACTCTAATTCTAGACCTGAAGAAGAGTGCCCTTGCTTGCTTGGTAACTCAACCTTCCTCTCCTACAATTATGATAGAATCTAAGATAAGTTCTCTCGAGTAATAATCAGGTCACGAACCAAGAACTTTACTTTATCCAAATAATCTCCCCTGTCAATTATAACCTATACCAGGTTAACTATGGACTTGGCTCAAACCTCATCGATGCTCCACTCCAATAATCAATCCATTGGATATGATAACTTGTTTATATATATATATATATATCTATGCCAAGTTAAGATTATCCAGTAACAAGGGCATGAAAATAGTCCCATAGAGTAGAGCAATGGCAGGTGAGGATGGGTGAGAAGCAAGCAAAGATAGAATTGCAACTCCTTCCCTAGAATTGGAGGATTTAGTCCATTATTAGTATAAAGGGTAATCGTTATTGGCTATGGCAAGAGATAATGGCTTCTTTAGGACATTATAAATCTAGAAGTGGGAGAGCAACAATTCTAAGGGTGTGGAAATAAATACAAAGAGAGTAAGTACTTCAGATAAAAAGTTAAAAATTGTCAATACTTATAATTTACAATAGAAATCTAAAAAGCACCTGCAAAGGAGTAGAAGAATGGGAAGATGAGTAAGAGCTCTCCCCAACTATAATACACTGCTCCCTTGCATCACCAAAAGCACCCACACCAGCCTTTATCTCAACACTCGAAGAATTAATGGAGTGACAGCCAAAAGGAAGAGATCCTTTGAAATCCAAATTTGAAATAGGAATGAATTTTGGAAGACCTAAACTTTACATAGACGATGGAAAGGACCCTAAGAGGCCCAATCTCGAAGATGACAAAATTAAAGTTAACTTAGACATAGAGGAAGCCAAAGTTAAAGTTAATTTAGACACAGAGGAAGCTAACTTGGAATAAAAAAATTGGGATAGAATTAGAAATAAAAGATAACTCATATATGAAAAAAATAGTAATGGGCTTTAACTTTACAAATGATATTTTTGAAGCGAAAGAAGTAAAAAGAAAGCAAAAGCATTGCTTTTCTATATGGTAGCATTAAGCAATATGAAATGATAACTAACCAGGAAGTGTTAGCTAATCAAAAGCATTATTTAAACAAGAGAGTTTAGAAGCATCTTCCAAATGAGAAGCATTGGGTAGATGTACTAAGGATAGCAAAAGTGAAATTATCATTCAAATACACAAAAGCAATTAAAAGATAACCCATTGATTTCAGTACAAATAGGGAATTATATCAAAGTGACTAAGAAAAAACCAAAAGCTCTTGTCAACAATGACAAAGACAAAAGCAGGAGGGAAAAATATAAAATTATACAACTTTATTTGGTTAGGATATCTATAATTGCCCAAAGTTTTGTAATCTAGTGCCAAACATTCGCCAACTCCTCTTCTAGGATTTTCACTTGGTCCAAGGTCTTTATATGGTCAATGGCGCATTCTATCAAATGTCGGTTGGCCACCCCAAAGTGACAAATGGGAAAACTTGTATTGAGTATCAAGGAACTCGATCTCTTAAAGCAATTTATTGATCTTGACATCGGAGCCTAGATGATTCCTTGAATTAGAACTTTGAGGGTTTATCTCTAGAATAATCTTCTATTGTTCACAAATGGCAATAGGTGGCAACTTATATGAGTAATATGAGACAAATCCCTATGCTTGAAGATGCTCTTACGAATGACAAGTTTAATAAGGGTTAAAAATAGCCAATGTTTCTATTGATACATGAATTGACATTAATGCCGATGCGTAAACTTGCATTCTATAAGTATAAAAAATTAAACTTCATGAAAGTAGTCACAAAAGGCCAAGTGAACCAAAAAGCCAGGTCCCACCATATTTCCTCAAGGAGGGGAATAGTGTTAGAGAACTGTAACACATTATAAGTTCTACAATTGAAAGATTAGTCACATTAGACTCTAATTCCAATAAAAGACCCATTCATATCTTGATATAGTTCTATAAGACTCCATTTGAAGCCAATACCATTCTAAGAAGAACTCCAAATAGGATTGAAGGATGCATAATCCTCAAGATTGTTTCTCTTGCATCTTGACCCACGCTTAGCTATAAATACATTAAGTATATATACCCTTTGAACATAAGCTTTTTCTCCATTATTTATACTTCTCTTCTAAGATCCTATTATCGACTTAAGCATTGGAGTATCTAAGCCGGGACCATCCCTAATGTCCTTGACATTTTCTTTGTCTTATAAAATCTACATGCAAGATTCTTGAAGAGCAATTTGGGTGAGGACCTAAGCACATGAAATGACTTTAAATGTCATAGTTTGTATAGTGTGATTAATGTATACTTGTAAAATGCAAATTTATTTTGTATTTATTTGAATGAATTAATTTTGACAAAATTGAATAGATGTCACCTTGTAAGAAGTATGATGGGGTCTATCTTGAACTGAATTGACATAAAAATAAGATTAGTGTTTGGGCAATTCCCAAATGGTATGCTGATGCAGCTTCCGAGATCTTCCCTCCTTAATCCTGCAAGACTAGAACATTGATCAAAGGACGCCAGGGGTATTCCCGGTGTGAACACTCCGACGCTCAAGTTAGTATACGGGATTTTTTAGAGGGAGGATGAAATGAGAACGAACGAGTCTGGCCTGGGTGTGCATACCCGGTCCGTATTTATAAATGAGCGAGGGGTGCAGTCGGGAGACTTGCGATTTGGTACGTAGGGCGAACTAAGAAGTTCACTTAGAGGAGGGATCTCTGGGACGTGCATCCTGACTTTCGGATTTCATGGGATTTGGGAGAGGTCCCCAAAAAGGATAATATTCTGACGTGTCGAATTACCAGCTCGATAGCTGACATGTGTTAGAGTTCCCTAACACTAGTTCCCCCTTTTGAGAGGGCGCGGAGTGCCATCTTTCTTTTTTATGAGCGAGTTTTTCGAAAAAAGCCTCTCTCTGCATATTTATCTGACGATGGGGTTGAAAGGACTTTGACGGGTCCGTTTCTAAGACACGGATCCGCTTCACAAAAATGATATTGCTGCTAGGGGCCTTTTTAATGAGGATTTTCGATCCAGCTGCTCTGGAACAGGGGTACTGGATTCTGGAAGTGTTTTGGATCATATGCTTCTGGCAGGCATTTTTGAATTTTGAAGGTAATCACCGTTTTACGCCGATTGCTCTTCCTTGCCCACTTGGCGGAGTCTTAAATGGGTTTTGAACTTTCGAAGGTTGGTTGTTCTTCCTTGCCCACGTGGCGGGGTCATAAATGCGATTTAACTTAACGACAGCTGGTTTTTGATTTTCGTGAGAAACCAGCCTGTTCCCCTTCTAGTTTGTCCATTTGTTGTCTGGTTTTCCACAAAACCCTAGGTGGTTTCGTGGGAGGCATTTATTTAAGACGCTGCTTGCGAAGATGAGGCAGGTCATTTTCTCTGTCGGGGTAATCATTCTTTCCCTTTCTCCTTTTGTCTTCTTTGCCTTTACGCTCTTTTCTGTTTCTATAATGGTTGTCGAAAAATCTTTGCCCCGGGTTTTTGAGGCTGTTATAGCAGCCTTTAGACTTTATTCTCTTCCTCCCACTATGAGCTGGGAATTCCCGGATTCTTCTGCCC
>JAYJMB010002082.1:0-15754 GCA_036873735.1 Pouteria campechiana
ATGGGGACTATCACCTTGAGTCTTGATATTCAAGGATTCATCACAAAAGTTGATTGTCATGTCATCAATGCACCAACGTCCTACAATTTGTTACTCGGGAGGCCATGGTTGCATCGATACCAAGTTGTGGCATCCATAGTGCACCAATGCTTTGAGTTTTACCAGGATGGCATAATGAGGCGTATCTCAGCTAACGTAAGACCATTCATGATTTTAGAGGCATTCTTCTCAGAAGCCCAATATTATAAGCTGGCACCGAATGAACCATAATAGCCAAAAGAATTAGTCAAGCCAACAATAGACAGAAGGTAGCAACTATTTACTGCTAAAAGACAAGGGTCAACATCACAAAGACCCTCATTACAGGCTGAACCTCAACAGGCGGTCCCATCCCCAGTGATTCCGCCACAAATGGCTTCATGCTTCAAAATTGTAACAGGCATTTCCCAAGAAGATAAGTTGAAACTTATGAAAGAGCTGGAAGTGCTCTACATAGACGACGATGATGAAGAAAAATCATCAGTTCAGCATCCACAACCATTGCAGCACCAGATCACTCCTGCTCCTGTACCAACTCCGCCAAGTCAGAATATATTCAACTGGAAGCTAGTTGCAAATTCCCCGACTCCATAATCTTTCGCCTTTCAGGCTGGGATGTCGATGCCAAGACCTCTTGGAAGAGGACGCAAAGGACGATCGGCTAGGCCATCAATAGGTTGAGGGCAAGCTATACCTCCACCAGTTGGATTTTACGAGAATCAAGTCACAAACTCTTTGCAAGCTTATATGTCACCACATCCAGCACCAGTTGAAAACACCCAATTCTAGATCAAGAACCTAGGCTCAAAGAGAACAACAACTACTCTTCCCACATCATCACCTTTAGTGCCAAGCTACTCTCAAGTAATCTCAAGACCACCGCAATCTTTGCATTTTGAGATCAACACCGGGAGCACCAGTCAAGCAAATCAAGAGGTATCCTCCAATCTTAGCATCAATAGTAGTAAATGGGAGATCGAAGGAGGAAAATTACAATCTATGTTGGTCGAATACAATTGGCCACTGACTCGGTTGGCCGAGTCAGAAATCATCCAGGGCAAAGAACCTGAACCGCAATCCCAAGTAGAAAGAGGAAGATTGGTATTTAAAGAGATGGGCTTGCCCTATGGACAATATCGTACTTCTAATCTTCTAACCAAGAAATGCCTGTCTGCTGCGAATTTTCAAAAATTTAGCAAGGGATGCAGAAGGATGATCGACCTCCTCAGTATTTATCCTGATGAACCTTATATGTCGATGATTGGTTCGTTGATCGCGGTTCTTATCAAGGGAAAATTAAAAGGTCTCTAGTACCCAGGGGATCAGACAGGCCTTGGTGCGAACGATGATATTGATGTGGACAGTGATGAGGAGTACACCTTTGATTGCTCTTGTGCGAGTATCAGGTCGACTAT
Organism: Pouteria campechiana; assembly: GCA_036873735.1. Lineage (NCBI taxonomy): Eukaryota > Viridiplantae > Streptophyta > Magnoliopsida > Ericales > Sapotaceae > Pouteria > Pouteria campechiana. The sequence goes on from JAYJMB010002082.1 coordinate 1,455, forward strand.
CGGTCCCATTATGTGGGACTGCCAGTCAGCTCCTACTGAGTCCAAGATGTCAAAAACGTCGTCTCCCCCAATAATAATTGCACATTGTTACATGGTTTCCACATCTCACCATACATCCATAGAAGAGGAAGAATCTGAGTCCGATGACAAAGAATTGCAAAGAAACTCGGAGGGACCTGGTGATTCAGATGACAAAGAAGTTGTTGATGACCCATCAATTCCTGAATCAGAGTTAGTAATGGCAAGTGAGACTCATCAGTCCAATCATGAGCCAGACCCTAACCATTTAAAAGAAGCAAAAGATGATTACTCCGATTCTTCCTTAAAAGAAACAGCCTGTGGCGCAGCTCCACTAGGGTTAGAAGATGGTGGACAACCAACAATCGATGAGCTTGAAGAGTTCAACCTGGGTACGGATGAAGATAAACAACCTACCTTTATCTCTAAATCTCTGCCAGAACATGAAAAACAACTGCTAATGAGTCTCCTCAGGGAGTTCAAAGATGCTTTTGCATGGACATACTCATAAATGCCTAGCTTAGATCTGGATATTGCCATGCATTCTTTACATATCTCCCCAAGCAAACGGCCAGTAAAGCAAGCGCCGAGAAGTTTAGACCTGAATTGGAGCAACAGATTATTAATGAGGTTAACGAACTGCTGGAATCCAACTTCATCTGAGAAATCAAGTTCCCGAGATGTCTCTCTAGTGTTGTTCCAGTGAAGAAAAAGAATGGGCAAATATGAGTTTGTGTTGATTTTCGCAATCTCAATGAAGCATGTCTAAAAGGCAAGTTCTCATTGCCACATATGGAACTCCTTATCGATAGCACGTCACTTTATGACACATTCTTGTTCATGGATGGTTACTCTAGTTATAACCAGATTAAGATAGCTCCAACAGATGAGGCTTCTATCGCATTTCGCACTCCAATGGGTGTCTTTTGCTGCAAAGTTATGCTATTTGGACTAAAGAATGCAGGAGCGACTTACCAAAGAGCTATGCAAGTTATTTTTCATGAGATGCTTCATAAACATGTTGAATGCTATGTCGATGACTTGGTGGTAAAATCCAACGGCTATGATCAACACCATCTAGATCTACACACCGTCTTTATACAACTCAGGAAAAACAAGCTGTGAATGAACCCACTCAAATGCGCATTTGGAGTTGGGTCAGGAAAGTTTTTGGGATTTATCGTCCGTCATTGAGGAATCGAGGTGGACCCACAAAAAGCAGAGGCCATCAGAAACATGCCTCCCCCAAGGAACATAGATGACCTAAGGAGCTTACAAGGAAAGTTATCTTATATCAGGAGGTTTGTGGCCAACTTAGTAAGATGTCAGCCATTTCACCGTCTACTAAAGAAGCATGTAGATTTTGTTTGGAACGAAGCTTGCCAAAAAGCCTTTGATACCATCAAAGAATTACTCCACAGTCTGCTGGTTTTGGCTGCACCAACCAAGGGTAAACCACTTATCTTATACATCTCCACGAGCGAGCAATCGCTGGGGGCATTGCTCGCACAAGAAAATCAAGAAGGAAAAGAACAAGCATTGTATTACCTTAGCCTTCAGTTGATCAATGCAGAATGCAATTATTCTCCAATCGAAAAAACATGCCTTGCCTTAGTGATCGCAGCCCAAAAGTTAAGGCATTATGTCCTCACTCATGAGGTCCAATTAATTTCTAAAGCAGATCCACTCAAGTTCTTGATCACCCATCCCATGTTGTCAGGACAGTTGGCCAAGTGGTCGTTACTACTGTCAGAATTTGACATCACCTTTATCCCGCGAAAAGTGGTTAAAGGACAAGTTATAACTGACTTCTTGGCAGCTCATCCAGTCGATGAAGAGGTCATGGTGCAAGAAGACTTGCCAGATGAAGAAGTGTTCATTGCACAAGTCAATGCTCTCTGGAAGATGTACTTCGATGTTGCTGCCAAAGTTATCAGTGCTGGCATTGGAATCGTCTTCATCTCACCCAGAAAGACATTCTTCTGTATTCTTTCTACTTAGGAAAGAATTACACTAACAATGAATCATAGTACGAGGCATTAGTCCTAGGACTTTAAATTGCCCTCAACTTTGGGATCACGAAGTTAGACATCTTTGGCAATTCGGAACTAGTGGTCCAACAATTAACCACTAAATATGAAGTTTGCTAGCCCAGTTTGTGTCGGTATTATGATATTGCGCAAGGGCTATTGGATCAACTTTTTCAAGTCAACATTAGACATACCTCGAGGACTGAAAATACCATTGCTAATGCTCTGGCAAATCTGGCAACCACTCTAGCCATTGCTGGAGGCCAAGTGGTCATTGTCAAAGTCGAGCAATGAAGCCGCATTCGTGACTCATATGAGGGAGAGATCACTAAGCGAATAGAATGCGTAGCCTATATGGAACTGATGGTAGATGATTGGCGAACCCAGTACATCGACTACCTGCAGTATGGGATTCTCCCAGAGAACTTGCAAGAAAGGTTAGCTCTAAGAAAATGAGCTGCTTGATATGTGTATTTCAATAATACACTATATCGCTGAGCATATGATGGACTTTGGCTCTGTTGTCTTAACGGGGAGGAGATCCAATATGCACTCATGTAAGCGCATTCTAGCGAATGTGGCGGGCATCCGTCTGGTCAAAGATTACACAAATGGATCAAATGCTTGGGATATTACTGGCCTACTATGGTCTCAGACTCGCTGCAATTTGCTAAGTCATGTCTTCAATGTTTGCTCCATGGGGATATTCGGCACATACCACCTTCAGAATTGGTACCTGCAAGCATTTCTTGGCCATTTGCATGGTGGGGATTTGATATCATTGGTCCAATCAATCCCCCATCTTCTAAGGGACATGCCTATATCCTGGCTGCAATTGATTACTTCTCCAAATGGGCAGAAGCTGACTCATACAAGAGGGTTAGAGCAAAAGAAGTAATCGAATTTATTAAATTCAAGATTTTGTACCGATATAGTAATCCATGTCAATTTACGTCGGACAATGACACTCCATTCAAGAACGAGGAAATGGAGAAGTTTTGTCGAAAGCAAGGCACCAAACATATATTCTCTACACCATATCATCCATAAGGGAATGGCCAAGTAGAAGCATTCAACAAGGCAATTTTAAAGATCATGAGAAGAATGACAGATAAGAATAAGCTTCAATGGCATCTCAAATTACCAAAGGCACTTTGGGCTTATCATACCACCCATTGGACAGCAACCAATGCAACCCCCTATTCTTTGGTGTGTGGGGTAGAAGCAGTCTTACCCTTGGAAGTGCAGTTGTCATCGCTTAGAGTGACAATACATTTAGGACTAACAACTGATCAACAAGCCAAGTTGCGGTTCGAAGAGCTCGACGCTCTAGATGAAAAGTGGTTTCGAGCCAAACAAAGAATTGAGTTATACCAAGCCTGCATGGCCGAGGCATATAACCAATTGCTTAAACACCAAGCTTACTGTCCAAGTGATTTAGTTCTCAAATTAAGGACTGAAATAATGGTGGGTGACAAATTAACTGGCAAATTTGAACCCAAGTGGGAAGGCCCTTATGTTGTGCAAGAAGCTTATGCTAATGGTTCATATCGGATTGTAAATAGTAATGGTATAGGAGAATTGCCCATTAGTGGGCGTTTCCTAAAGCATTACTATACATGAGCCGGGAAGGAGCAGATGTTGGGGGCATTTGCTCCTCCCTCCACATTCCCTGCACACATTTCTCAAGCAATTCAATTCAAGTGCAAAAGTGGAATTACCAAAAATAAAAGAAAAAAAGGGAAAACGTGTCAAGAGACTAGGTGTTGTGAGAAAAAGATGTTAAAACTACACACTCATTAGCATAAATGATTCTCAATCATAGAAGAAGTTTACAAGGGAGTTAAGGCAATTAAAATAAACTCCTTCAAAAGGCTAAACTACTTATCTGTTGTCTTCAAGGCTTGAGTGGCCTCCAAGCTCACAATTGGAGATGACTTCAACTCTTTTAAAGTCTCCTCAATTGCCGTCACTTCTTCTTGGGAGTCAACCACTTCTTCCTTCAAGTATTTGATGGTCTCCAAACCTATAGCTTCATCTTTTTCCTTGGAAGGAACAAGAGATTCTTGAAAAGATAAATGATGGCTCAACTGGTGAAGATCCCGCAGGAGGACTTCGAGGCGATCTTTGTTTGCTCTAATATCTGCTCTCAAAGAGGTCAACTACACTTGAAGAGATGAAAGGTGCTTTGAAGCCATGTCCGCGACTGACAATTTCTCACTGATCTTAGCCTGTATATTTGCAAGTTCAACTTCCTTGGTTGTAATGGTTTCAGCAGGAAGCCTCGGGATAGCATCCAATTCGGCCTATTCCCACGCTTGCTGAAAAGACTCGAGTTGCCTGAAGATGGCTGACAAACAAGAGATATCATCGCCCGGCCTTTCTATACCTTCATCATGGAATAGAAAGCGATCTTTTAAACTCACAATTGCATCGGGCGAAGAGGCTTTCTGTAGTGTTCTAGCAAAATTCAAGCAAAACAATTGGACTTCATCTTCTAAGTTCTCTTGTTGAACCTTGCTTAGCTCCTTTGTTGCCTTGATGCTAGGCAAGAAAACGTCGTAATCTCGAGATGTAGAGGTAAAATGGAACAACAGTGGATACCACCAGGCTGGACCAACTCCTGTTATACACTCCTCTCGAGATATAAATACAACACAACCTGGCATTTCTTGGTCATAACCGAATTGCTTGGCAAAATGGTTTGGGAAATATGGTTCAACCCAAAACCTAAAGCCTTCCTGAAGAGGAAGCAAGCAAGCTTGCAAAGAAATGATGAACTCATTGATCTTGCCAAAGGTTTCATCCATGCCTTTCACCTCAAATCCCAAAGGATTGTTGACCGGAGCAAGTAGAAACATTTCCTGAGAAAACTTGTGTAGTTTCACTAACCGATCTGTCACTTCATCGAACTGTATGTTCTTAAAAATGGCAGTCAGAAACTTCCCTAATATTAAACCTTCACCAGGCAATTGAGTCAGCGAGTCGACCCGGTAAATCCAAGGGAAATAAAGTCCTAACCAAGCTGTAAAGTAATGGACTAGGAAGTAAGTGGTGCATGTGACTAGCCCGGAATGATGTAAGACCATGTCGTTCAGCCCATGATAGATGTCATATAATGCGCGAGGAGCCATGGATAGTCTTTTACCTTCAACGAGCTAAAGAGCCGGCATTAAGCATAAGGGGTTAATGTAATGATCATATACTGAGGAAGGATAGATAATGACAGAAAGCCACAGCATAAGGAATAAAACTAATTCTTCCTCTGGGGCAATACTACCTAAAAGAGCTTCATCCACCCAAATAGTCCATTTTGCCCAATCTTCAGGTGCTGGCATCCTATATTTTTGGGCATTGGGATTGGAAATCCTTCCGAACAATTGCGCCTAGCCAATCCAAGGAAGCTTAGTGTTGGACCGTCTTAACATACTCATTATATTCAAGGCGCGATGACCTAAGCTACTTTCTTTGAAATCCTCATTCGGCGGGAGGTACAAATCAAAAGGCTCCCCGATGATAGGTCGCCCACAGGCGACGTTGAGGTCCCACAGTGTGATGCTCATCTCACCATAAGAAAAATCAAAAGAATTGGTCGTCAAAGACCAAAACTGAATGAAGCCACACATGGCTTCCATGTGCCGGTGGAATGGACCGCGAGTGCAAAGAATCATGTCATAAATGCTAGCTTGACAAAGGACGCTTTTGTTCGCTGCTGCTATATGCTCTGCCCAAGGTCTAAAGAAATTATTCTTCAGTAAACCACCCTTAAATCAGCCTCTTTTACCATTGGTAACAAACTTATAACCCTCAAGAATTGTTGCCCTATGGCGAGGGGTCTCCATAGAGTACTCATGAGGATCCAACATCTCTTTAATGGGAGATAGGAAATATCCATCAAAGTGGTTCTCCTCATCATAGTATGCAAAGGCATTGGCAGATAGCTAGGCGTTCTCAACATCTTTTCTATGTATAAAGCAAGGTTGAGAGCAAAGAGCTAAAGGGCTTTCTTTACTCTTCATATTTGTCATAGAAAAGTGACGAATTGGAGAATGCCCTGGGATATCGCTATCAAAACCAGGAAGCTTTTGCTTTGGGAGCTTTGCATGTAGCCAAACAAAGAAGCCCTTCTCTATCTCCTTAACCTATTAATAACGGATAGCACTTTGAAAGTCAGGGTCACCACCTTTCTTTTACTTCTTCCGTTTCTGCAGTGATTGGCATTCTAGCACTATATGAACTCCTCCTTGGCACTGAGCCGCAATATAAGCTTCCTCTTGGCATGCTGGCACAATAGGAACACCATCTAGGTGTTGTGATGCAAGAAAAATTTTTCTTGGCACTGGGCTACAACATGAACTTCCCCTTTGAACTGTGGTGGAACAAGGATCTCTCCTTCCCCTGATCCATTTTCTGATACTCTTACATCTAGCTCAAGAGTAACATCAAATGAAAGAACTGCTTCAGTGGTGGGAGGATTCGGAATAGAGTTATCCACCGTAGGTTGCATCAATGTTGCTTCATCTTGGTCATTTACATTATGCTCTCCAGCAAAGACCGAATCAACATTGCAAGGAACGTGGCCAAACTCATCTGCTCTAATAGGAGAATCATCAAAGTCCACGCAGTCAATTGGGCCGACAAGGGATGGAGAAGCCACTTGGTTGTGAGGATTCATATCTGTTAAGAATGAAAGAGAGAGAAAGTATGTCAATGAGTGCCTTGCTCAAGATGTGATAATTGATGATGTTGCACAAAAAAAAAAGTCCGTGTTGTCAAAAAGGGCCTTGAGCTTATTCCATGAAGGTTGGATTTGTTTCATGAATTTTCTGACACAACTATAAGCTTTTGGGAATTATGCAAAGCAATTACATTTTTATTTGGGAATTTTTCCTACAAACATCATTAGAATCAAGGGTTTCCGGTCATTCATCAGTCTTTGGGCTTGAATCGATTAAGCAGCCTACATGGGCTCCAAGCCCCGCCTGGGCCTCATCCTATGGATCCACTCAATAGTTATCCCACATCCAGTAGCTAGTCCACCATAACGGTGGGCTCATCCTGTGGTTAGGCTCCGCTTGGGTCTCGTCCCCTCAACCACACTGGAGCAGTCCGGGGCACATGGGGCAGCGCTAGCATGAGTCCACATAATGCCTTAGCAGTGCCAACATGATGCCAAGGGCCTTTCCCGACCATCAGCAGAAGTCCCCAACTGAAGAAAAACATTAAGGACGTACATTCTTCTCAATGCCACAAGAATAATGCAAGACGTTAGTAGGGAAGGAACGAATGTGTTGTTCATTCTTGCTGCCTATACACGATCTTATTCAGGTAGCCATAATGTTGGTTTTGCCACAGAAAACCCACTGTTTCCACAACACAAAGAAGCGAGATTTCAGTTAAAAGGGAAAATCTTAATTGGCAACAGGTCTCGTCGAAAATGCTGATGAGTTAAAAGCTTCAACCAAATGGTAGAAGACGAACAGAGAAATGGAAACAAATTTCTCTAAACTTGATGCAATGAGGCTAAGCAGTGATAGCAATGAACTATAAGTGAGCTCCTCTCTTATGGCGACGCCAGAAGAAAAAATCAGAATGAGTCCTCAGAAATAACCCTTCGAAAATAAGTGAAGAGTTTGAACTCGGAGAAGCGTCGTAAACCTGAAAAGGCAAGATTCAACGGCCTCTCCCAGGACAACTTTATAGGCCACCAGAAGGTAGTCGTTGGTAGAGAACAAAAGGGGGAAGCTTGAAAAAGGCTCCTTGAGAGGTATCCTAGAATGGAAATCCATGCAACCTTTTGAATTTCCAAATCAACGGCTAGAAGTACAAGTAACTAGCCAACTTGTTCAGACTGATTTGGACATGCACAGAAATTTGATTTTTCAAAGATGGGGGACGGTGGCCAACACCACGCTACTGAGTGTTTACCCGTGCTACCTGACCATCGGGGGGATTTGTTGGGCCATAGGAAATTCGATGCGGCAATTTGGTCGGATCTGATTAGTCGTCCGATCGGCGGACAGCACTGGCGGATTAGTCAGCGGTGGCAACGACCCGACGTGGACAAACGCAGGCAGTGAACGACCCCCCTATTCCATGGCAACCACAAATGGGGGGTCTGGTGGAGATGGCAGCAGTGATGCCTGCATTGAACAGCGTTGCCAGTGGGAGCGTTGGCAGCAACGCAACCTACGGTCGTTGACAGCATGCCAGCAGACCGACGACAGTGACATCTGGCCATTGGCAGCGACACAAGGAATGGAGGTCAACGGGCAGTGGATTCTTCCAGCTAGCAAGGATGGCCGCGTGATGTGGGAGGGGACCTTAAAAACATCAGCACACTTCAAGAAGCTTGATGGATAGATCTAATCGGGCATTTGGTCGTCAGCCGGAGAAACTGCACACCCACTTTGCGACCAAAGCAGGAGGCTGGTCCAGTGTCATCGACACTCCTCCGATAACCAAACTAGGTATCCAGTGTGATAAAATTGAATCCAACCATTTGGTCGGATCCGATCGACCGTCCGATCAGTGGACAGCGCTGGCAGAGATGGACAGCGGCGACAACGACCCAATAGGGACGAACGCCAGTAGCTAACGGCTCCCCTGTTTCGTGGCAGCCACGAACAGGGTGTTTGGTGGAGAAACGACAATCGTGACGGCAACGTCGGGCTATGGTGGAGTGTAGTCTGGCCCCTCTCCAGCCGTAGTAATGGCAGCAAACAAGCATTGATGACGACGCTCCAGCTCGGCAACAGACAAACAGCACCGATAGTAAGGAAGAAGAGCAAACCGCTACCCTATTCTATGCATCTCGGTGGCAGCAGAGCTGGTCCGCACGAGCCCTGATCGACGAAGTGGCAGAGGGCGACGACAGCTTGCGTGGTCAGCAGAGAAGAAGGACGACAATGGCGTAGGGAGTAGCGACGTCTCCCTACCAGCGGCAACAGCAGCCTGCGATGATGGTTTGTCAGATTTTCCAGCCAGCAATGCCACACCACAGACGAACAGCAACGATGACAGACAGTGAAATATTTATTTGGCCACACAGCCGCCATGTCGACCAGGCAGCTGGTTCATCATGCAGCTAACGCGACCGTGAGCGGGAATTGGTCGGAGACGACGTGCCATCAGTAAAAACACATTAACGAAGCAATTTCGGCGTGGCATGTAGGCAGGAAGAGCAGACTAGAAGTGCCAGCATGGCGCAAAATCGATGCTGTTGTCAATGTGCCGCGGAGGTGGGCATCACTTCACTCACAACTGAACTGTCGCGCAACCATCACCAGCATGCCTAGGAGCCTAGCCGCATGGCTGATGTGGTGTGCAGGAGGAACGATGACCTTCTCATAGCCAGGAAACCACAAAGTGGTAGCCTCCCCGTCCGCGCAGCTAGTAAACCATGCAGCTGCGTAGGTGATGTGCCGTGGAGTTGGTGACGCACCGCGGGAGCCAGGTGACATGGCCTAGAGCTTTGGGAGTTCCTTACCTGCGCATCTAGCAAAATGTATGAGCGGGTGAATAAAAATCGATAATGCGCATGAGAAGAAAAATTAATTGTAATAATTGATTTGTTGCAAATAATCAATATGAAAATAATATATTAAAATATAAAAGGGAGTATTTTCGTCAAAATTAATTGCATGGTACCTATGATAGGCATGCATGCAATTAACTCTATTCGTGGCAATCTAGTTTGCTAAAAATAATTTAAATGATTAATTAATTTGGATTGGCCAAAGGTGTAAATGAAAAAATTCCAAAAATATTCCGGATGTGGGAGACAAAGCCATCTTGCAAAAATTACCAAAATACCCCCACTAGTGGAGCTAGAATTCCGAAAATGCCCCACTAGTGAAGCTGGGCATATTTTCCATGGGAATTCCTAAAATAACCCAATGGTGGAGCTGGAATGCCCAAGATGCCCCCATGATGGAACCGAAATTCCCAAAATGCCCACATTGGTGAAGCTGGGCATATTTTCCAAAGGATTTCCCAAAATGCCCCAATGGTGGAGCTGGAATCCCCAAGATACCCCCCATAATGGAGCTGGAATTCCCAAAATGCCCCCACTAGTGAAGTTGGGCATATTTTCCAAAGGATTTTCCAAAATGCCCCAATGGTGGAGCTGGAATCCCCAAAATGCCCCCATGGTGGAGCTGAAATTCCCAAAATGCCCCCATTGGTGAAGTTGGGCATATTTTCTAAAGGATTTCCCAAAACGCACCAATGGTGGAGCTGGAATCCCCAAGATGCCCCCATGGTGGAGCTAGAATTCCCAAAATGTCCCCACTGGTGAAGCTGGGCATATTTTCTAAGAGGTCCCCAAAATGCCCCAATGGTGGAGCTGGAATCCCCAAGATGCCCCCATGGTGGAGCTGGAACTCCCAAAATGCCCCCACTGGTGAAGCTGAGCATATTTTCCAAGAGTTCCCCAAAATGCCCCAATGGTGGAGCTGGAATACCAAAAATGCCGCCTTGTTGGAGCTAAAATTCCTAAACTACCCCTAGAGGACCTAGAGCCTATAAACACCCCTCCCTCTTCTTGAAGAGAAGAGGATTTTTTGAAGAAAGAACTTTTGAAGGAAGAATTCTCTTGGAACTTGGAGGAGGAGCTTGAGGAGTCTTCAAGAGGTAGGTGGGCCTTTAGCCACTAGTAATCTCTCTAGTGCCTGAGGGCACTCTGTCATGGCCCCAACATGCTACATACATGGGTCCCACCCATTCTATGGTAATGGTGGGCCCCATATGGCCAATGGACAACAGGATAATACTGATTTAGACATCCTAAACACATTAAAACCTGTTTGAACCCTGATTAAACCACGTAACTATCCCATAAATCAGGAAATTAATGACATTATCTTAAATTAACTAAGAACTATCATGAACACTAATCACTGTCATTAGTGCTAATCATGATTAAGCTTAATTAACTCAAAGTGTAATTAGGCTTAATTCCTGTAGTTGTGATCTTCGATCTCTCATAGTATAAATGGTAGAGATCGCCCGCTTGCAGTTTTCCATGGGATATTGGAAAACACCACTCACCAACTCATTCAAAAGCCTAAGTCTAGGACTGAGTAATTGAGTTGTGACTCGCTGAGTCAAACCTTAGCAAACACCACTCACCAACTCATTCAAAAGTGTAAGTCTAAGATCGAGTCATTGAGTCGTAACTCACCGAGTCACTAAGTCATGACTCACCAAGTCAAACCTTGGCATATGCCATTCATCAAAATAGTTAAACCTAGTCAACCTGGCCCATTCTTCCTAAGCTTCTCATGGGTAATTGAGAGAGCCAAGCTAAACCCAGTTAACCTGGCCCACTCTTCCTAAGCTTCTCATGGGCAATGAGAGAAGGCTTAACCAAGCCTAGGTCACCTATTTTCTTCTGATCTCTTTCAGGTCTAAACATAATAGAGATCACCCGGTCCTGAGTCCTTCCGGGATATGCCAATTGGGTCATAAAACATCTACTGTCTCTATGATTTATTACAATCCAAATAATAGAAATCACCCGATCTTGATTTCACCCGGGACAAACCAATCGGATCAAAACACCCATTTTCTAAGTTAACCCAGTGTCTAGCAACCCTGTCTAGAACCGTGTCATCCCATCCACCCATTGACTTGAGGTGATCTCCTAAATATCAAGTCATCGTAATGTGCTCGACGATCCCAAAGACAGCACACATCTATTTTGAGGGAGAGTGTGTGATTTATTTTTGGATTTCTAAGATGCATTGTACTTTTCCTTTTAATCAGGGGTTTTCTCCATTGTGGAGATGTAATTAGGACCACTTGTGGTCTGGGATGTGAACATACAATTTTTCTGATGTACACAGCAAGTGTAATCAATTAAGTAAAATCAATAATAATGGAAATTATTTGATTCATTCCAAAGGCGACCAATTCTTGCAATGTTGTTCCATTTACTTATTTCTTCCTCATTTTTTATCCTTGATACAATAGTATAGGGGGTGGTTCACTTGATCCACTTCTGCTGGGAATAGTGGTTCTGGTAGCCTCATATTACCTAATTGAATGAGCCCCAATAGGATTGGCATCACTTCTTCATCAGAGTACTAGTATTTTGGCTCTAAAATCTCACTTTTCTTCGACTAGTTATCATTACCACTAGTTTTGGTCTCAGTGGTATTGACAGAGGTATTCTATTTGCTTCTTTCATATTCTTTCTTTTTGGATCTAAAAGTATTTTCTCTTTGCTTGTCATCCTAGGCTTTGCTTTTTCCAGAGAGGGAAAGGAGGCACTCCTTTCGGCTTGCCTTGTTGGCCAACTCTCGAAAAGTGGCGATATGCTCATTTACCAGGATTGCGAGGTCAATGTTAATGCCATTGCGGCACAGGTGGACTCTTTGCTCCTCTGTTATGGTTGCCTCACATTTGCTGGCCTCTCTCTGCAGCTAGAGAGGAATTCCTCCACCAATTCATCATCCCTTTGCCTCATAAGGGAGAGGTCGACTAATGTCACATCTTTTTTAGTCACAAAGAACCTTGCTAGAAATAGGTTTAGCATTTCATTCCAGGTCTTGATTGACCTTGCTGGGAGCATCAAATACTACTGGAATGCCGGTCCCTTGAGCGATGAGCCAAATAATCTCAAGCAAAGATTGTGATAGACAACGTAGTTTCCCATCTTGAGATTGAAGAGGGTGAGATGATGCTAGGGATCATCTGTTCTGTCAAATGTATGAAAGTCTACCATCTGGAAGCCTGGTGGGAAGGGCTCATTCTCGATCTCCAGCGGATAAGGCCAATGATAAATATTTGGCACTTGAGAAGGCAGGTTTATTTGCCGTTGGACGATCCAGTAATTCTTCATATCATTAAAGTGTGCCATGGGATTTGGATTCATCTGATATGGTTATGCATGCGCATTTGCGCCGAATGGTTGTGGTGGAACACTCGCACCAAATGGCTGTGCACGAACATTAATATTAGGCAGTTGCTAAGGTGAAGCAACTGGAGAGGCGAGGGGTAAGGCATCCAGTCCTAGGGGATCTCCTCTTGGCGGATTAAGGATGAATGGTCCTGGTGGCGTAACAATTCCCATGGAGGGAAGATTGAGAGGACATGCAACATTGGATGGTTGACCAGGATTGGAGGTTTGGCCAGCATTTGGTTGCGCATATGCCTCTCTTAACCACTGATTTTCAGTCTAAAGCAGCTCCAATTGTTGAATTATCTCTTCTATGGAAGCGGAAGCTGCACTTCCCTCAGCCATGTTTAAAGTGACCGTCAAGATAAATTGATGTCCGTGCATCAATTGGTGGGGAGATGTAGACACTTGATCTTCTCTTCCTGCATCTTCTGATAGAGAGTGAAATATTGGGGGAGGCACCATGGATCTAGCCATCGACCTTGTGATGATTCTTTGACGAGGTGGGCTAGGTGATGCCGGCGACAAGTCTCCATCGACCGAGGTGGTGCAGACACTAATAAGCTGCACTTTTCCCTTCTTCTGGTCCCTTTTCCTTGGGCTACCAGAATCGGCCCTTCTTTCTCTCTTTTCTGCCTTCGATGCTTTCCTTGGCATCTATAAGGTGCCCATTCTATCGATCTCTCTTCTCTGAGAACAAGAGAGGTTGGCTAAAGCAGAGAACCTGTTGCTTTCCCAGTATTTATCCTGGGATGGACATGGTCTTCTTGCTATGGCGGTGTGCTTCTCGGATGGCAACTTCCATCCCTCCTTCTTTTCTTGAATGGTCAAACTGCTGGTTGACCTCTCCTTGGACTTTCCTATCTTCGTCGTGCATCTTCCAGTTCCATTAGCTGGTCAAACATAACCCTTCGAAGCTTTGCTCTGTGCATTCCTTCCAAGGGGGCCAATACATTTAGGATTGAAGGGAACTTGTGTCTGTCTTCCCTTGATTGCATTGGCGAGGTTGACAGCTACAACCTTCTTTTACTTTATCATAACAGAGACATGAGTACTCCTAGTCTTTAGGAAGTTCGGGATGGTATTGTGAACAAAGTCATTTCCAACGATCCTAGGAGCATGAGGGGAAATAGTTTTTCTCCTTTGCCTCCAATTTTTCTTGTGCTTCTTTTCAACCTCGTTGTTGGGAGTTGAGTCGGTAGAATTGTAAGGCCCTAAAAAATTTTAAAATTGTAAATTTTTGTTATTATAAAGTTTTGGTAATTTTTGTCGGGTCGACAGATTGTATAATTAAATTTTTGAGAAAATTATTATGAAAAAGTTATGAAATTGAGTGGATTATTAATATA
>JAYJMB010002083.1:0-15745 GCA_036873735.1 Pouteria campechiana
AAACTATGAGCTCCCTTGAATGAAAAGGATAGATGGTTAAGGTAGACACCATATGCTAAACCATGCTATTTTGGTTCTTATATTTTTGAGCTTAAAGGGTTTTCACTTCAATTATGCTAGACACCATAGGTAATTAGAATGAGTGAAAACACTTGATTTAAACCCACACACCTATTGGTAATAATCTCACTTTTGAAAGAATGAACCCAAGTGAGGCATTGAATCCAACATTCTATTAGCAATGGGGTACCATCTAGTGGTGAAATCGGACCCCTAGACCTTTGCATCTTGCTAATCTCCCTGCGTTATTTTTAGTCATTGATTTACTTGCATTCCATTAAGTTTCTAAAATTCTAAAATTATACCAAACATTATTTCATGCTTATTTAGTTATAAATACATGCTCTTTAAGACTAGGATAGTTCAGTAACTAAAATTAATTAAGTGAGTTTGACCATTCTCAGTAGGATCAACCCTTGCATTGCTCACTATACTACTATATGTTCATACACTTGCAAGGAATTATAATTTGAACCATCATATAAGTTAAGTAGTTTTTGATTTCAAGCCTATTTGACGTTTTCTTTAACCTTTTCGAGAGATTATCTCCCAGCAGTTGCTAGACTATTTAATGGGAGAGTGGTTGAAGAAAAGCAAGTGCTAGAGTGTAAGATCTTGTCATATGAACAAATGTGAATCAAGTAATCAAGATTTGCAGCAATTGCTAACCTCTATTTTGTAGGTGAACGAAATTGGATTGAAGACTGTTAAGCTCACAGAAGTACCATAGTCACCGGTGTGTCAAACTGGTTGTAAGCTTCATCTTATTATTTTCTTCCTTGTATTGATCATACCTTGGTTTGGATTGTAAATCAAGAGATAGTAGGAATCATTATAGGGTGTGTAACTGATTGAACTATACTACCACCTGAAAGTGTAAATCCAAAGAATAAAGAAACTGTACCACTTGTAACTTTGGGACTACTTTGACTAGTGGAACCCAAGTCTGGGATTTTTACTTGGAGAGTGGAGTAGGTAGAGTGTGCCAAACTACTATAAGTTTTGCATTCTTAAATCTTTTTGTGATTGATATTGTGGTGCAATTAATTTGCTTCCGTTTACTTTGTATACTTAAGGCATAGCATAGGACAAACAAACTTCCATTTGAAAATTAGCTTAACTTTTGATAGCATACTGGGGTGCACTATCTATATTTTGAAGTCATTTAAATGGCTAGGAGTATCCATTAAATCATCTTGCTCATTGACTACCTTTGGAAGCACAACCCTTTTGAATGGACATAATCGTGGGGACAATATTGATAAAACTTCTAGATGGTTGGGTGGGGCCCAACATCTACGTTTGTGACCCACTCCTCCCCAACCCCCCTCCCCTCAATTTTTTTTTGTGGACAATCTATTTGTAGAAGTCCATGTTCTCTAGGGATCATGGCAAGGGATAGTCATGACATGTGGGCTCAATGGATGGAAGCCTAGGCACTAGCGGAACAAGCCTTGCATCCCATGTGCATGGGCCTGACAGCGGAAGCCCAAAAATTGGTGGATGGGTAGTGGGTTTGGCGAGCAAAATTCCATCACGGTGCGCAGGCTGGAGCCTAGCATGGTGTGCTGGCCTAGAGAAGCAAGCCTAGCACATTGCATGGGCCTGCAGAATGGAAGTCTAGCATTTGTGTGTGGGCCTACATGGTGGGATCCATTCGAGGTAGTTTGGCTTGCTAAAGGAAACCCATAGCCTCAAGTGGGCTTAGCTAAGATGGGCTTAGGCAGCACTGTGGTCTAGCGTGGTGGACGAATTAGCACTTGGTGGCACTAGACTGATGCAACCCAACATTAGGTTTTAATATTTCATGTATTTAGTTGACTTGGCTTCACATCTGATGGGGTAGAATTTTTGATGGTCCTAATGCTTAAACTTGAGACACTTAAAATGGGATTAATTCTCATAGAATACGTGCTTGAACTTGGACTTGTTTTCTTTTGAAGTGATTATTATAACCTTCAAGTGTTGTCAAGATTCAATTTGATGAGTTTTTAAGCCTTTTACTAACTTGAACATTGTAGAATCTTGATGATGAATAATTTTATGAATTGCTTTTTTATAATTTTAAGCATTTGGAATGTTAATACTCCATTATTTCAAATTAGGTGCTTTTCATCAATTTTTAACTATGATATAAGCTTTTAGGAATACGACTGCATCATAGAACCCCCGGACCCCCAGGACCCCTAACTGGGGCAGTTGCCTTGAACCTTAATATGATATCATCCTTTACATTTTGATTATTTTTGGTGATGTGGGGATTTTCTTATGGGTTTTAATTCCTATTTCATCCTGATCCTTGAATCAAAATATCTTTTTTGTTATTTATGTTTATAGATGGGTTCCAATGAACATAGTGTTCCAAAGCAAACTTCAAAGGAAAAAGTAAGTTTTGGGGATTTGCCAATTCATTAAGCAGACTTTGGTGAGATTCCTACTCGAATTACATCCCAAAGCTTTAACTTGAGTGACATCCTCAATGCTATAGATGTAGAAGTAGTTTGTGAGGTAACGAGGTAACAAGCACAATAGGCCAAATGATTTCTCAGAATACCAAAATGGTTCCACTGGGAGATTTTTTCTAGTAGCTTGGTGTTCCTTCTGGATAAGATCAAATGGCTAAAATTAGTGAACCCTATGATCATGCAGTAGAAGGAATTAGGAATGTTGATTCCTCTACAACTAAGAGTCCAAAGGATTCACATGCCCCCTTGCCAAATGCGACCTCAACTGACTGATCCACTAAAATGGTATCTAAAGAAGGTGAAATTCTGGCCCATCACCAATCAAAAGGGAGAGCATAGAAATAGTGTTTTGTTGTAGGCCATTTGCACACATACTAGTTAGCACTTGACTAAAGAAGAAATGGAAGAGTAGCACTAGTGATGAGGTTGGTGAATAACAGGTAGGACCATAGCCCCACCTAATCAATTAGGTGACGTGACATTATCTTCTTCTACAATAATTGTAGGGAATCCAGATGAGAAAATTTTCTTTGTCTGGAAACATGTAGAACTTTCAAAATAAACTTTTAGGGTTAAAAAGGAGTTGACCCATTATGAGGTTGTTTGCCACAAGTCTATGAAGGTGTTACAATGTGTAGGCTATTCCTTCATGGAATGGGCCAATAATAACTCTAAATAAAATATATATCAAGGTCTTAAACCTCTCAAGCATGGAATTTCCCATCATTGATCAAGGTGAAATATTTGATGGAATCTTCTTAACACCAATTTCGAGTAACTTCGAGCCTCACTATCATACCGTTGAGACTCTAAGATGGCATGCTTTGGTATCTGAGTCATACAAATAGGAACGAGATGGAAGCACAAAATAATTTCAAAGTTTTATTGCTCCTAATGAAGATTTTGAATGCTGGGGTAAATACGTCGCTATAAGGCATGAGGATGTTTTGAAGTAGTTAGTGTTTATGATACCATTCTTGCCACTTGTGGAGGCTTCTTGAAACATAATGCCACTATGGAAGCCTTTTTGCAATTTTTGTCACTGGCTACAAATTCTTTCCACTTTTCATGTGGGGAAATGAGTGTAACACTGAGGGAACTAAGTACCATGTGTGGGTTATCTATTGTCGGGGAGGCCTTTGATGAATATGTCACATCTAATGAAGAGCTTAAGGAAGTCCCACAAGTACAAGATATCATCCAAATCTTGGAGTAATTGAGACAGTAACAGAAAACAATATTCTTGCCATTTGAGTGGGCACATTTATTTGTGAGAATCTCCAATCCAACTGCAAGGATTAGTAGTTATCATGATTCCAAAACAAAGAGAAAGAGAAAGACAAAAGATGAATAGAAGTTATTCATGGCTCCTAAGCTTCTTGACAGCATTACTCCTATTCAAGAGTTGATCTTGTTTTTGATGCAATGGTTTTCCATAGTAGTTTGCCCATCCTCTTCACATTCCACTGTGTGAAGTGGAGGACGTTGGTGCAGTATTGTAAACTTGCTTGTGGAACCAAGTTTTCTTTTGCCCCTCGAGTACTCTTAGACATTTTTAAAAGCTTTGGTGACATGGTATTGACCTTGGCTGGCCCTAGTAGAGCAACAACCCATTGCCTAGTGCATTTCTTTGCAGGTTGACTAGGTCTCTATTTCCCATGGACTTATGGGATAGAGGGACTCAATGGTTTCCTAGAAGAAGGCATGGTATTGAAACAATTTGTAGAAAGGGTAATGAAGAAGCTCAGCTTCAAAACATTGACCAACAACTACTTCACTTGCATTGATTTTCCAACGAAATGTATTGGTTGGTCCTTATGTTTATTAAGGAGGGTTATGATTTAACCCTAAATTTGGCATTATTGGTAAGCTACTGGACTTCACTTCAGCAATCCATTTGCTACCATCATGGGAAGGGGGCTGTGTCAAAGTAGAATCATATTTTTTTGTAAAGGTTTACATGCTAGTTCGACTTTGATCAAGAAGTCCTAGGGGGACATTGTTGAACTTTCTAGGGAAGAGGGACAAATTGGTGTCAAAATTTATATATGGTACACCCATTGGATCTAATTTACTGATGACTTCCAAAACTACACCATCTATTTGCTTAAGAGCAAGCAGAGAGTCCATATGACATATGATTATGCATGGTGGTATGGGTAAGTTGAAGGAAGACATGTGACTTGGCCCCTATAAACTACTGAATGAAAATATATCCACCATGGGATTTTGCAAGAGAGTGTCTTAAGAAGGTAGATGATGCCCTCTTTTGGAATTATTATGATTACCATAGGAAGGTGACTCGGCCAGGTAAGGGTCTATGGATGGATACGGAGCATACTCGCTAGACATTGAAAGATCAGATGTAAATGGTGTTTGGTGGCATGGATATGATCAAACTTACAACATTTACCTAGATGAGCCTAAAGCCGATCATTGATAAGCTCATAAATTTCCATATTTTAGATACCAAATTTACATGTTTTGATCCTCAACTAACATTATTTCATTGGTTTATTTTCATATTTGATTAAATATTGCACTTAATGGAGTTAGTTTATTTTTAAGGTATCAAAACTTTTCAAAACAGAGCTCAATATAAAGAAATTATAACTTGTAGTCAATTTTTAGCATAGATGGAGGCTAATTTAGAGAATGTGCTCAACATTAAAGTTGCATCCATTCTTCTTCGATTTCTAATGCATCAAGTTAGGATATCACCTTTATCCATTATTTTAGATGATAATGTCAAGAATTACGAGCTAAAACATATACACTTTAATATGCTTCATTCTTTTCATGGTGTTGCTATAGAAGATCCTTTAATTTTTATGCGCAATTTTTGTGAAACTATACAAACTTTTCCTTTATAGGGACTTATAGAGAATCAATTGCATAAGAGATATTTTTCATATACTTGGAAAGATGAGGCAAAAATCTAGTTCATGACATTGGCTTCTGATTCATTAACCACATCGAATGCAGTTTACAATAAATTCATTGGTAAATTTTATTCTCATGCTAAAATTGTAGATCTAAGAGGTAAGACAATAGCTTTTGCTCAGATGTAAGGTGAGGCATTCCACAAAGCTTCGGAGAGATTAAAGTACTACTTATTCAATGTCCTCACCATCGTTATCCTTTAGAGTTGTTAAGTCAATTTTGCTATGATGGACTAACACAACCATGCCTAATGTTGTAGGAGGAGCAATGAGAGAGAAGACCCCAGAGGAAACTTATGATCTATATGAGATGCTTGGGGCAAATTCGCAATAAAAAGTGTTAGAGGTAGGTCTAGGGGTATGTATGAAGTGAATTCTAACACTAAACTTGCAATACAGATATCGAAATCTTGCAAAACAGATGAAGATGCTGTGCTCCAGGATGATGAACCAAAAGCAACCTGTTCCTAGTGAAGTATGTTCAATTTGTGGTATTTCATGTCACACACACAATGTTTATCTTTCTAGTTAAGGTTTTGTACATTTTTCATGATAGCTCAACATAATGAACTTCTACAACCAACAACCTCACAATGATCCATATTTGAAAACTTATAATGCTAGTTAGAGAAGTCATCCAAATTTTTCATGGAACAACAATCATTATCAAAATCAAGTAGGAACTTCATTTCAACCAAAGAATCTCCCTATTGAAGAGACTATGTAGAGTTTTATCCAAGCAAATGAAATAAGATTCCAGAACATGGAGTTTTCTATAAAGAAGCTAGAGACTCAATTGGGGTGGATTACAAAGGTAGTGCAGAGTCACATCCCTAATGCTGAGGAGGAGAAAGAGAAGTCAGACGAGGAAATAATTGCCAGGAGAGTTGCTTTCCCAATTCGAGATCCTCTAATCAACTGTAAACCACAACCACCTTGTGATCCACTAGTCCCTTTTCCTAGGCATTTGAAGCAGAATAAAGTTTTTGAAAAAACTTGCAATGGCATGGAGCATATTCTAGCTTTGGATGTATTTCCCACACTAAAAATCTAGTGAGATGATTGACAATCTTAATGAAGATTCAACAAAGGAGGAGATCAAAGCAAAATTGGAACTGAAGGAATTGCCTAATCATTCAAGGTATGCATTTATAGGCAATGATTCATTCTTTCCAGTTATTATTTCTTCTTTTTTTGTAGGTATGGAGGAACAAAAGCTAATGCAATTCTAAGACGATGCAGTGAAGTTTGGTATTTTTAAGGAGATGAAGTTATCCAATGAGAACAAGAATTGCTTCAAAATTGATGGAGATAATTAGAAGATGCTGAATCATTCAACTATGTTTATTAATTGGGAGCACCAAAATTCTATAAGCCAATACTAAGATTTAAGGAACTGGAACATCAAAAAGCCAAAATCCACTTAGAGATGTCGAGTAAAGAAGGAGACAGTTAAGCTAAAGATTATAAATTAGAATTACTTCTCATCTTTTCTCTTGTAAGTTTTTTAGTTCTTTTTAGTTTTTTTTTATTTTTTATTTATATTTAGGTTCTTTTTGGTTTTCTTGATTTTAGATAATCCCTTCTTGAGGCCGTGTAGCAAAAAGTTTCTTTCCACCATAAAAAGTAACCTTCATTCACCATCCAAGGATAACATGCCCCCTCTTATGTAATTTTTTTCTTTAACATTGAGGACAATGGTTTTTTTAAAGTTTGGGGGTGGGGATTTTTATTTTTAGGATTATGTTTTTTAGAATTTAGGTATACAGTTTTCCATTGAGCTTCACTTTTGATGACTTAGTAAAGAAAATCCAAGAGAAACTATGCAAAATTGATGAATTTTGATGGTATTGAATTCATTGATTCTCTCTTGATGATCATTAGCCTATGCTTAGTTTTTAATTGCCATTGTACATGATTTTGAAAGAAGGATAGATGTTACCTTGTGATTCAATGATTCTTATGATAAGTCTTTCTTTTTCATGAATGATAAAATTTTTATTGAGCATCTTATGTTATGATCATGCAAAGTGAATGTGGATTAGTTGATAATATTATAAATTCAGTGACTTATTTTGGTTGACATAAGCATGCTAGAACTTGTTTGATTAACCCTCAAGGCAAAATTCTAGATAATATATTTACTTAGAAATAATTTAGGCATTCATTGATTAGTTTAAGCCTTTCAAGATAACCTAATACATTGATGTCACTAGTGTCCTGATTGAGTAGTAATGAAAGAATGACATATGCAAAGCATGTGAAAGACCATCATTCAACTTTTCTTTTTTTAGCTTCATCATCCAAACCTTTTGAGCCTGAAAAACCATGCTTGACCTATTAAGAGATATATTTTATGCACATAGTTGTTAGAAAGGTATGAGAGAGCAAAAGAAGATAAGTTTTGGGGTGTTAAAAAGAAGAATGCCAAAAGAAAAAGAAAAAGGATAAAAAGAAAGTGATTAATAACGATTCATCTTTCAATTGGCGGGATCATATCCTAATGAACTCAAAAGAAAATAAGTTTGGGGGTGTGGTAGTAATACAACCCAAAAATAATAATAATAAGAAGGGAGAAAAAGAAATAAAATGTCGGGAGAGTGAACATTCATGTGAAATTCATTTATGATCTCTTACTTTATGAAATACTTATCACTTTCTTTGTTTAGCCAAACCCAAGGTTCCATTACAAGCTGATAAGCTCATAATATACTATTTTTTCATACCTAAATTCATATGTTTTGGATCTTTAATTGACATAATTTTATTGTTTTATAACCAAATTTGAATAAATATTGCACTTGGTGGAGTTAATTTGTGTTTTAGGCATCAAAACATGTCAAAATGGAGATGAATATGAAAAATATGTGTCACTTTGAAGCCATTTTTGGTACAATGTGAGAATAATTAAGGAAAATATTCAATATAGAAGTTTTAGAGAATCAAGAATTATAGGATTTGAAATTAGAGAATGAAGAATCAAGAATCACAGGATTTGGAGATCAAACATGGAAGTTATGACCAAGACACTGCAACTATCTCAGACTTCAAACACGCTGAAAGAAACTTCAGATGTGTGAAAATAGGCATCACTTGTAGCCAATATTTTTCATAAATGGACTCTAATTTGGAAAAAAATTAACATTAAAGTTCTAGTTCTTTAAATTATGTTTCCAATGCACCATGAATAATGTGATTTCAACACTATATAAGAAAGTTATGGTCAAAATATTAAACCTGTTCTAGGTGACCATTTTGGGGCAACAAATGGGTGCTGCAACAATATGACAATTTGACAAAAAATGGGCATTGCAATGCCCAAATGGGCATTGTAGCATCCATAACATTAAAGGTGGATAGAAAATGGGCGTCGCAGTGCCAGGAAGTGCGGCACTAGGTAATTTTTTGAATTTGGATGTTTTATGTGTGAGTTATGCTTAACTCTAATGAAGTAGATATAAAAGGAGAGAGGATCATGTCCATTAAGGACTTTTGCAAATGGGGAGAACATGGATAGCAAGGGAGAAAAGATTTTTGAGGAAAAAAGAGGACTTTTGGTAAGGAGAGGAAGCTAGATAGGGAAAAAGAGGTAGCCAATGGAAAAAGAGGCAGTAAATACACAAATTCATATTGGATTTTCTTCCAAAGAAAAGGAGCTGACAAGAGAGCAAAAGGGTAGAGAGTACTACTTGGAGAAGATAATTCTTTGATCTTTTCTTATTCTTTTTTAGTTGTTCTCTTTTCTAGGTCCTATTTAAGACAATGTGTATGATTTCTTTGGATTGCATTATGAGCTAAACTCTTTATTCTAGGGAATGATGTAGCTAGATTATGATTATTTAGTTTTATTCTATTTAATTCAATTCTCTATTTATTCATTATCTATTTTGAGTGTTTAATTTAATCTTAATGCTTGTGAACGAATGTCAGCCCTTTCAACATGATTTATGATTCAATTTGAAGCTGAGAAGTGATAATTGAATTAGACCATAATTAATCACCATAACATTATCATAATGATAGAGATATCCATGAGGCTTATGTAACACCATGAATTTCTTTATCTTAATGCATCTTGGTTAGTTAAGAATTTTCATAGAGAGTACAAGATTTGCTAACTAAGATAGATTATTATGACTTGAGAAAGAATAACAATTAAAAAAGAGAAATTTGTTATCAACATAGCAATAAATATTAATTGATTAAAATAGATTAAATTAAATAGGATTAATCTATTGAACTTAGGAACACCTAGATATCTCAACCATTGGTTTCTTTTACCTATCTAGATTATTCATCATTGCCAAACTCCATTAGTTTAGATTTCTTCTCTTTCCATCTTTTTACCATATTTTGATTCTTCAAGCAAAATTTAGAGCTAGAGTAGTTGGTAGTTTGTAATTCAAAGTCCTTGTGGGAACGGTCTCTTATTCAGACTTTATTACTTGTTGATGATACGTACACTTGCGTTTGGAAAATCCACAACACATGCTTAACAAAGACCTATTGATCTAACTGGATAGATTTATCTATATTAATGGAGAGGGATTATAAAAACCAAACTTATGGGGTGCTCTATGAAGATCATTAGAATCATTGGTTTATATATTGTTAATTGAAAAAGCATGGATGTAGCATGAGATTGATAAAGCACACACACACACACACATTCTAACTTCATGAAAGCATTGATGAAGCATGAGTTTCATGGGATTACTTGACAACTGTATTGAATGATTTATGAGTTATGTATATGCGTAATTTGACTGGCATGTTCTTGATTTTTTGAGAGAGATTATCTGGTTGCTATTTTGCTCAAGGATGATTAAAAGCTATGTTTGGGGGTATTTGATAAGTTGATAATTTATCATATTTTAATACCTAAATTCACATATTTTGGATCCTCAATTGAAATGATTTCATTGATTTATATCCACATTAGATCAAATATTGCACTCAATGGATTTAATTTGTGTTTCAGGTTAATTTGGGCTAAAACATGTTATTTTTGGCAAAACAATCTTCATGGGGACATGTACCATGGTGGGAGCATCAATCCTATCTCTTGATCAAGAATCAAATATGAAGATAAAGTGGGATTATGTAGCTGATTATGAAGTGGACAAAAAGGTGGATATATTTGGCGCAAGTTGTGTACATGAAGAAGAGTTTTTGAAGCAAACTATGCATATGGACATCCAAAAGTGCTTTCCCAATCCAATTGAGAAATTTAATCAGGTTGCATGCAGCCTAATCAAAGCATTCATGCGGAAATTAGATGGAAAAAATATTAAGGAATCTAATTATAGAAATTCCATAAGCAATTCAATTGGAGCTTTTGTTTCATGTGCATAAAACTTTCAAAATCGAAACCTCAATTGGACATGCAATTGAGAATTCTTTGGAGATAATTCAGATTCATTTTTTATTTCACACAGTTCACATTGGAGAATATTGTGTGCAAACAACTGGTCATGGGAGGTGTGCAACAATTCAATTGAAGAGTCATATTTTTGGAAGTTTTGTGCGCAAACCATTGAATTGAAAAAGATTATGCGTAAGTTTTTTCTAAAGTTCCAGCAACAAGTTGAGTTTCAATCATCAATATTCTACATGATTTAATGATTTTCAAGTGGGTAAAACATTGATCAAGGAGTAAACAATCCTAATCTAGTGCGCAAAAAGTGAATTTGCAAGTTTTGATAATTGGATTGCAAGATCTAGCCATGGACAGCAATTCCAATCTATTTAGTGTCCAAATTGATGGGAATTTAATAACGAGGATGAATTCACATTAAAATGGATAGTGGAGATCAAGAGATTGCAAGGCATTAAAACTTGTCAAACTAGAGCTGAATACAAAGGAACCATCACTTGGAGGCAATTTTTGGCACATATGGAGTATGATTTTGAGAAAGTGTTCAATGTTAAAGTTGTACCCCTTTGAATTATCTTTCTAACTCATTAAGAATTACATGATTTTGACATTGGATGAGAAAGTTATGGCCAACTACTGAACACCATTTCTAGTGAACAGTTGGGCGTGTGGGAAGTTGATATTTTTAAATGTTTAATAAGTTTTTTGCAAGGCTGTGGTTCTAATACATATGGAGGTGACACCTAACCATAAATTGGGTTATCTAAAGAGAATTTGAGTTGAAAAAACTGGGGGACACATCCAAATAGTTGGTGGGGAGAACACATACATAATATTGGGAGGAGTGTTTTGCAAGGGAAGTGAAGCAAGGGAGCAAGAGAGAAGGGAGAATCAAGTTCTACAACACGTCAAGTTTTATGAAGGAAGTTCCTTTTATTTTTATCATAAACTAATTTTCTTTTTCTTAGGTGATGATGTAATTGTTATAGATTTTCTATATCAATTAAGGATGTTGGTTAATCAATTCAATTTTGTTTATCTTGTTTCATTCATTGTGTTTATTGCAATCACTTAATTTATTAAATTGCTTGATCACCAATTTTATGAATTAAATTGATTGTCTGAGAATGAATAAATAGATGGTTATAGTAGATGCCTTATGCTAAACTATTCAATTTGGTTTATGAAAGTTCTTCTAATCTTAATAGGTTTTCAACCTCAATTACACTACATGTCATAGGTAGTTGAATGGGTAAGAAAACTTCATTTAAACCCGAATGCTGATAAGCTCATAATTATAATGTTTTTATACCTAAATTTATATGTTTTGGATCCTCTTTTGACTTAATTTTTAGTGGTTTATATTGAAATTTGAGTAAATATTGCACTTAATAGAGTTTTTTAATGTTTCAGATATCAAAATTGTAAAAAGAAGCTGAAGATTACAAAAGACATCACTTGGAGGCAATGTTTGTCATATATGAAGGCTTATTTGGAAAACTTATTCAACATAAAAGTTGTATCTCTTATTCTTAGATTTCCAATGCATCAATAATCACATGATTCTAAGTTTGAATAAGAAATTTATGGCCAAAACACTATAATTGTCTCCAGATCTTCAGATCTTCTGAAAGGTAAAAACCATTAAAAAAAGTCACTTTAAAGAAACTTCTAGCACATATGGATGCTTATTCAAAAAAAGTGTTCAACATAAAAGTTGTATCCCTACAAATTATCTATCCTATGAATTATGAATCACATGATTTTATTATTATACGAAGAAGTTATGGCCAAAATATCAAGATTATGTTGAGAGAAAGCAACTTCAGACATTTTGAAGAAACTTCAAATGTGCAACTACAGAAGCCATTCCATTGCTTTAGACAGTGCTAACATGCTTCATACATGCTAAAATAATAACTTTAGATGATTGCAGATGGCACTAACATGCTTTAGATGTGCGGAAGAGGATTTCAAACCTGCTAAAGACATCTCCATTTATGCAAAATAGCTTTAGATGTGCTAAAATAATAACTTCAGAAGTGCAGAAACACTTCAGACCTTTGGAAACAGATGCTAAACTCTTCAACTTGAGCTTTAGATGGTCTGAACTGCATCTTCAGATGTGCTAAAGCTGCACAAAGAAGAAAAATTCTAAAATCATAGTTTAGAATTCAAAAGCACATTTAACACCTCTAAAGGCTTTCAGAAGAGCATTTAAAGGCAGAAATCAAGTTTCAGAAGTTCAAAAGGCAATTTCAATCAACAATATAATTTAGAGTGGTTTCAAAGGTGGTTGCCACAATGCTTAGGATTTACTGCTATTTGAGTTATATTTGGAAGCTGATCTTTAGAGACTGAGACATGCGATTGTGGAGTTATATTTAGAAGATGATGCTTATATGTAAGATGTGGAGCAATTTTTAGAAGAACCCAGGATGTTCAACAACTCAGTTTATTTTAAAACTCCCATTTTTATGCATTGCAATGTTTAGGAAGCTATCTTTTCATGGGAAAAGAATGAGTTATTATTAGAAGAGGATCTCTATGCGTAGAGATATTGCAGTTTGTGCAGGAATTTACTAAAACCCTATTGCCTGGGTCATTGAAAGACATGTCTTGTAAAGAGATACAGTGTAGCCCAGAGTTTCTAGGAGAGAAATTCTACGTGGAAGCAAGAAAGATTTTGAATTCTGCAAACATGCATATTCTAGAGAGTTTTCATTCTATTTCAATATGAGCTAATTTTCTTTTTCTAGGGTGAAGGTGTATCCCTCATGATTATTCTATGTTAAACAAGGATTATTAGGTTATCAATTCAATTATGTCTTGTTTTATTCATGATTTTAATGTAGTCATCTAATTTATCTAATTACCTAATCACCAATTCTATGAATTAAGCTGATTGTCTGAGAACATGGTTATGGTACACACCTTATGCTAAACCATGTACAAGCTTTCTTGAATGAATGGATAGCATGTTATAGTACACACCTTATGCTAAATAAATCTATTTGGTTCATTAAAGTTCTTTTGAGCTTAATGGGTTTTCACCTCAACTATACTACACACCATAGGTAATTGGAAAGGTGAAAATACTTTATTTAAACCTGCACACCTAATGGTAATAATCATATATTGGATAGAAGGAACCTAAGATAATGAATTGACACTAACATCCCAACAACATAGGGTATCATTGAATGGTGAAATCGGATCCCTAGACTCTTGTAACCTATGAAATCTCATCACATTACTCACTATTTCTATTCTAGTATTCAATCTTATACTTTGATTTAATTAGCTTCACTTCATTTTATTAATTTAGAATAGTTTTTATTTTAGTAAATAGACTTAATTAAATCAATTTAGATAATTCTCTATGGGATTGACTCTTGTACTTGCACACTTTACTACTACAAACTTGTGCACTTGCAAGGAAGTAAAGTTTTAACCATCAGATGCCTAATGGTAATAACCATTTATTGGATAGAACAAACCCAAGATAAGAATTGAATCCAATATTCTAACAATATAGGATATCAGTGAGTGGTGAAATCGGATCCCTAGACTCTTGCATCTTGTGAAGTTTCTCTTACATTACACATTGTTTTACTTATTTTAAGCACTTTATAAGTTCATTTACATTTTACTTAGTTTCCATTTTTCCTTGTTGATTTAGGACTATCGTAGTTTTAGTAACTAGATTTAATTGAATTAGTTTGATCAATTCCCTATGGGATTGACCCTTATTCTTGCATGCTATACTATTGTAGATTCATGCACTTACAAGCAATTAGAATTTTTACCATCAACTGAGATAGTAGAACCCAAGGCACAAGGGTTGTGCTCTTGGGAGAATGGAGTAGGGAGGTTGTCCTGAACCACTATACATTATGTCTCTTATGTGTGATTGATTGAATTGCTTGCACTTTATAATTATTTATTTGATAGCAAATCACACAAGTACACAAAAAAGGGAGTTTAATTTATTGGGGTTGAGCAAAAAATTTTATAAACCTAATTCACCCCTCCCCTCTTAGGTTAAGCCAAGCCTAAGGGAACTAACATGATTAACGCAAATACATAGTATCATGCATTTTCAAAAATCAAATGTTGTGTATTTGTGATGATTTGATTCAAAAATATGAAAAGTTAGTGGTGTATAATCATTTGATTAAAGCAAATGATAAAATATTAAAGATTGAGATTAGAATAACATTGCAAAGTTAGGAAAATCATTTAGAATTTCAAAAAATTAGAAAATTTAGGAAATTTTATTTCTAGTACTAAAGCCGCCTGCACTGGAGGCATGTACTAATTCAAAAGGGGTTAAACCCCTTCTCACCGGTTCGAGTTCTATTTCACAATCTCCCTATTCCGAAGCCCCTGTTTCTACATAAAGCTTCTTCCAATCAAGGCAACACCCTTCTTTAATCCTATTTGTTCCCTATACATCACCAACATCCCTTATTACATCACATGGCACCCAAAGTCATAGTTTCCAAACCCCAAAGAGGTGTAAAGCTTCCCAGGACACAAGAGGGAGGTTCCACATCTAGGGGGACTACTGTAACAACCCGGGGCTCCAGTGTGATATTGTCCGCTTTGGGCACACGCCCGCACGGTTTTAAAATGCGTCACATGTGGTACCAGAGCCGGAATACACACAACATGATACTGCCCTCTTTGGCACAGGGCGCTCGCACCGGGGCCACTCCCCGCCTCAAGGCTTTCAACACGTCACACCTTCACAACCAAGCCCCACAAATATAGCCCAGGACTCCCTCCCTCACCCAGGCGATGTGGGATGCCACTCACGCCAAACGCGTCACACCTTCACAACCGAGCCCCACAAATATAGCCCAGGACTCCCTCCCTCACCCAGGCGATGTGGGATG
>JAYJMB010002084.1:0-42605 GCA_036873735.1 Pouteria campechiana
GGCGCCAATGTTTGGGAAATTCCCAAACGGTATGCTGATGCAGCTTTCGAGATCTCCCCTCCTTGATCCTGCAAGACCAGAACATAGATCAGAGAACGCCGGGGGTGTTCCCGGCGTGAACACTCCGACGCTCAAGTTAGTATACAGGACTTTTAGGAGGAGGATGGAATGAGGATGAGTCAGTTCGGTCTGGGGATGCATACCTGGTCCGTATTTATAGATGAGTGAGGGGTGCAGTCGGGAATCTTGCGATTTGGTACGTAGGGCGGACTAGGAAGTTTACTTAGAGGAGGGATCCCTTGGATGTGTATCCTGTATTTCAGATTTTGCGGGATTTGGGGGAGGTCCCCAGAAAGGATTATACTCTGACGTGGCGGGTTGCCAGCTCAGCAGCAGGCACGTGTTAGAGTTCCCTAACACTTATATATATCTATATATATATATATATACATCAAGCAAGTTTAATTTACACAATTCATACAAAGGTATACACAACATTTGCCCTCATTAAAATTTTGTAAATCGTAGGCATCCTTACTTCATTTCATGTATAAATAACATCCCATTACTATAATAAATTCTTCCAAAAAGGCTCGAGCACCAAATTCTCAATTTAATTACTCAATATTCTTGAATGCTCAATTAACTCATTAAACGCATGTTACTTACATAATAAAATCTCATGTCATTCAATGTTGCTCATAATATGATAACCACCCAGGTATACATTTAATTCTAATTCAAATAGTCAAACTTAATTTCATACTTCATTAAATCATCAAGCTCAAATACACCTATCTTATCTTCCAAATTTTTATGTCATTCTAATAATTATTATAATACAATCTTTCTTGTGTTATTTTAATTTTTTTTCATGATATCTTAATAAAATACACTTTCTAAATAGCATAAAGATCATAATTATACTCAATTTGACAAAATGAGCAAAATAAAGAAAAATAGAAATTTTACTATTCACAATAATTTGGATGCCTCAGCATTAGTTTTGGATACCTCAGCATCATTTTGGATGCCTCAGCATCAGTTTTGGATGCCTCAACACCCCATCTTTTTTGCCTAAAATTACTATTTACAGTAGGGTGGATGCCTTAGAATCATTTTTGAATGCTACAACATCATTTTGGATGCCTCAGCATCATTTTTGGATGCTGCAAAATCATTCTGTTTTGTCTAAAATTTTATTGTTCATAGTAGGTTGGATGCCTCAGCATCAGTTTTGGATGCTGCAACATCGTTTTGGATGCCTTAGCATCAGTTTTGGATGCTGTAACATCATTCCATTGTCTTTCTTTTGTGACTTGATTTTTAGCCCTATTTGCATATATTAACATTTCTTCATTTACTAAGTGTGTAAGCAAGCCATTTAACTTCATGTCAAAGCATATTTAACATACTTCACATACATTAAGCATGAGCATAACATATTTCAACAATTCTTAAATAATTACCATATAATTCCAATGTACACAAATATATATATATATATATAATTCAATCAAAACATAACTCAATTACTTAAAACATAAATCTGCTTACCTTACATAATCATGCACTCATGGAGAATATCAATTCCATTCACTTCAAAATCATATAACCATGCCCAAAATGCAATCATATAGAGAATATCAATTATAAATTTCAAAAGATAAACCTACTTTCCTACTATTTTCACCTTACTTCCTCTTTTTCTACATCTTCATTTCCTTATTGATCCTATACATATTTTATCACATGTTAATACAAATACTCTCAACCAAAATATATAATTCGTATTCAATTTGTTCTTACTAAAAAAACTATTGTATCTTTTCATTCATTTATAGATCAATCCACTTATCTTAACTTATGCACAACTCATAATGACATGTTATGCTTCCTACTTTACATAGTAGAATATCAAACATATATCACACATTCCTAATTTACATTACTTTACATGCGTCAATTATATAAAAAATGATTCATACTACCCAAAACATGTAATTAAAGATAGAAAATGGTAAGTATTAAAATAACTTGCTTACCTTATTCCCAAGCCTTAATTTCTGAAAAGCAAAGCCTAGTTCAATGATCCACAGTCCTATGTAAAAAACATATCTCATTAGTATTTGCTTTATTTAAACTTCAGAGCGCCTTATTAACTTTTACCCTAATCCCATTTCATAATTCAACCCTTTCTAGGTTTTACTCCCTTCTTCGTTTGAAGCACGATTAAGGGGTAATTAAGGGATCAATATCAAAAGTTACTTGCACTACATCTGTCTCATGGTCATTTCATCAAACACCTAAGGTGCAAATTTTAGATTTCATAATTTCAACTATAACCAGGTTGGGATTTCTTCCTCAAGTTACATATACGTATGTTTTAACATGAATTCTACCTTAGGACATACTTATAACATTCTATTTACTGTAATAATATCATTTTTCCAATTTCCAACCTTCCAATTATATGATATAGTCTCCTAAGCCAAAATTCATAAAATCTGTCTAGCGAGAGTGGTTAATCATCAATAAATATCACTAACCATACAAATTCTTCAATTGGAATTCTCCAAATATGAGCTATGGATCTTTCAGATTTTCCCTAAATCTCCATGGCTCCAATCCATTGAAATCTGCATTATCTTGATGGTGGGTTGCAGTTAGACCATTTACCATCGATTCCCTGATGTTTTGGCATCGAAACCTACAAGAACTAAATTGCTCCCAAGTAAAGGGAAGAGGAGAGAGGAGGCTCGACATTTTTGTTGTTGGGGAGATGACGATAGAGCTTTTTAAGCTCTCCCTTTTTATGGTGCTCCATGGTATGCACATCCATTTGCAAATGCAGCCCACTCATGATGTTTATCAACTGTCTTTCATAGTATTTCCTCCCAAATCAACAAAACATACATTCTAATGATTATATCTATCATTATTCTTCCATTTTGCCAAGAAGTTCCTTTCAAATTCCCAAGATTACACTTGCTCTGTCCATTTGTAATTGTACAAAACATCCTTTCCTAGAAAATTTGGGGCCTCACATCAAGAGTCATGAAGTAGGCAATGTTTGAAATGATTGTAATGTAACGTGTATACGAGTGGTGAGGTTATTACTTCAAAATTAATAAATAGGCTAAAATTTGAAAATATCATGCTACGCGTTTCTGAGGTGTAAAGTTTTATGTTAAGACTTTTGAAATAGTCTTTTGCTGAGAATAGTCGTTCTTCAAAAATTTTAAAACCATCTCAAAAGTTTTGAAGTTGTTAAAAAAATAAAATTCTAAAATTTTAGGATTTAGAAAAAAAATATATTATTTCATAAACATAATTCCAATTTCTTACATTGGCCAAAAAAACCTCAGATTTTTGAAACTACTAGTATTCAGAAAAAATGTATTATTTTACAAAAGTATTAAGAGTCATTTCATTTCTCTGGCTAATTCTCACAGCCATTTCCCAATTTTAAAAGCAAGAATTTCCACTCAAACATATTGTAAATGGTGAATTAATGTAGGTAAGCTAAGAAAATCTTGAATTTTAGAAGTCTTATGTTATGATTTAAAAGTTCGGTAGTAGTAAACATTTGAAATGATTGGAATAATATGCGTATCATAGTGTTGTAGTTATTACTTTAGAAATTTTAAATAGGCTAAATTAAATTGCATTATTCGCATTTCAAAGGTGAAAAATTTTATGTTAAGACTTTTGAAATCTTTTGCTCAGAATTGTCCTTGTTCAAAAGTTTGATAATCGTTTTAAAAGTTCTAAAGTTGGTAAAAAAAATCAAATTTCAAAAACTTTAAGGATTCAGAAAAAAATGTGTTATTTTACAAACATATTCAGAGTGCATTTCATTCCACTAGATGATTTCTTGGCCTTTTCCTAGTGTTAAAAGAAAGAAATTATACACAAAATTTATGTAAATGGTGAATTAAAAGCATGTAACTAAGAAATTCTTGAATTTCAAAAGTCTGAAGTTATGATCTAAAGAGTCATGAAGTTGGCAAAATTCGAAATGATTGTAATGTAACGCATATACGAGTGGTGAATTTATTAATTCAAAATTAATAAATAGGCTAAGTTTAGTAAATATCACAATATGCATTTCTGAGGTGTAAAGTTTTATTTTATGACTTCTAAAATAGCCTTTTCTTAAGAATAGTCATTCTTTAAAAATTTGAAAACCATTTTAAAAGTTCTAAAGTTAGTAAAAAAAATCAGATTTCTGAAATTTTAGATTCAAAACATGTATTATTTCATAATCATAATTCAAATTTCTTAAGTTGGCCAAAAAACTAAGATTTATGAAACTACTAGTTTTTAGAAAAAATGTATTATTTTACAAACATATTAAGAGTGTATTTCATTTCTCTGGCTGATTCTCACAGCCATTTCTTGGTTTTAAAAGCATGAATTTCTACTCAAACATATTGTAAATGGTAAAGTAATATAAGTATGCTAAGAAAATCTAGAATTTTAGAAGTCTTTTGTTACAACCTTAAGAGTTTCAATGTAGGAAAAGTTTGAAATGATTGGAATGTAACGTGTATATGAGTACTAAAGTTATTACTTTGAAATTCATAAAGAGACTAAATTTGGAAAATATTATTCTACACATTTTTGAGGTGTAAAGTATTATGTTCAGACTTCTAAAATTGCCTTTTGCTAAAAATAGTTGTTCTTCAGAAGTTAGAAAACTATTTTCAAAATTCTTAAGTTGGCTAAAAAATCAAATTTCTGAAATTACGAGTATTAGTAAAAAATGTATTAGTTTACAAACATATGCAGAGTGCATTTGATTCCTCTAGATGATTCTCTTAGCCTTTTCCTGGTTTTAAAAGAAAGAAATTATACAAAAACATATTGTAAATGGTGAATTAAAGTATGTAAGCAAAGAAATTATTAAATTTGAGAAGTCTGAAGTTACAACCTCAAGAGTTCTGAAGTAGGCGATGTTTGAAATGATTGGAATGTTACTCGTATATGAGTGTTGAAGTTATTACTTTGAAATTTATAAATAGGCTAAATTTGAAAAATTTCTGAGTGGAAAGTTTTATTCTTAGACTTCTGAAATAGCCTTTTGCTGAGAATAATTATTCTTCAGAAGTTGGGAAATCATTTCAAAATTTCTTAAGTTGACAAAAAAAATCAGATTTCTAAAACTATGCGGATTCAAAAAAAATTTATTATTTTACAAACATATTCATAGTACATTTCATTCCTCTGGCTTATTGTCTAGGCCATTTACTAGTTTTAAAAGCAAGAAATTGTACTCATACATATTGTAAATTGCAAATTAATATAGATAAGCTAAGAAAATCTCAAATTTCAGAAGTATAAAGTTACAACCTTAGAGTTCCGAAGTAGGCAATGTTTAAAATGATTAGAATGTAATGTGTATCAAAGTTATTACTTTAGTATTCTTAAATATGCTAAATTTGAAAAAATTGCATCTTGCGCATTTCGAAGGTCAAAAGTTTTTGTTCAGACTTCTGAAATAGTCTTTTTGTTGAGAATTGACCTTCTTTAAAAGTATGAAAACCATTTTAAAAGTTGACAAAAAATCAGATTTCTGAAATTTGAGGATTCAGAAAAAATTTATTATTTTAAAAACATAATTCAAAGTTCATAAGTTGGCAAAAAAAAATTAAATTTCTAAAATTACAAGGATTCAAAAAAAATGAATTGTTCTACAAATTTATTAAGAGTGCATTTCATTTCTCTTCTAGATTCCCATGACCTTTTCCTAATTTTAAAAGCAAGAACTTCTACTCAAACATATTGAAAATGGTGAATTAATGTAGGTAAGCTAAGAAAATCTTGAATTTTAGAAGTCTTATGTTACAACCTAAAAGTTCTGAAGTAGGAAAGGTTTGAAATAATTTGACTGTAATGCGTATCAGACTATTGAAGTTATTACTTCTGGAATCTTAAATAGGCTAAATTTTGAAAAATTGCGTCCGGCATGTTTCAAAGGTCAAAAGTTTAATGTTTTGACTTCTGAATAGTCTTTTGCTGAGAATTGTCCTTCTTTAGAACTATGAAAACCATTTTAAAAGTTCTGAAGTTGGAAAAAAAATCAAATTTCTAAAATTTGAGGATTCAAAACAAATTATTATTTTACAAACATATTCAGAGTGTATTTCATTCCTCTGGTTGATTCTCTCAGCCTTTTTTCAATTTTATAACCGAGAATTTCTACTGAAATATTTTATAAATGGTGAGATTATGCAGGTAATCTATGAAAATCATGAATTTCAGAAGTTTTAAGTTACGGCCCTAGAGTTCAAAAGTAGGAAATGTTTAAAATGATTGGAATGCCTATCACTTTGCTGAAGTTGTTACTTTAGAATTCTTAAATAGACTAAATTTGAAAAAATTGCATCTTACGCATTTCAAAGGTCAAAAGTTTTATGTTCAAACTTCTAAAATAGTCTTTTAGCAAAGAATTATCATTCTAAAAGTTCTAAAGTTGGGCAAAAAATATCAGATTTCTAAAACTTTGAGGATTCAGAAAAAATGTATTATTTTACAAACATATTGAGAGTGCATTCTATTCCTCTGGATGATTCTCTTGGCCTTTTCTTGGTTTTAAAAGAAAAAATTATACCAAAACATATTATAAATGAGGAATTAAATTATGCATTCTAACAAATTCTTGAATTTGAGAAGTCAAGAGTTAGGACCTCAAGAGTTTGGAATGTGATGCGTATATGAGTGCTAAAGTTATTATTTCGAAGTTCATAAATAGGCTAAATTTAGAAAATATCATACTGAGTGTATTTGAGGTGTAAAGTTTTATTTTTAGATGTCTAAAATAGCCTTTGCTGAGAATAATTGTTCTTCCAAAGTCAAAAAACTATTTTCAAATTTTTTAAGTTGGCTAAAAAAATTAGATTTCTAAAACTACGAGCATTACTAAAAAATGTATTATTTTACAAACATATTTAGAGTTCATTTCATTCCTCTAGATGATTCTCTAGGCCTTTTCCTTGTTTTAAAAGAAAGAAATTGTACCCAAACATTTTGTAAATGGTTGAAATGATTAGAATGTAATGCATATCAGAGTATTGAAGTTATTACTTCAGAATTGTAAAATACGCTAAATTTTGAAAAATTGCATCCTGAGCTTTCCAAAGGTTGAAAGTATTATGTTTAGACTTTTGAAATAGTCTTTTGTTGAGAATTGTCCTTCTTCTGAATTAGCCTTTTGCTAAGTATTAAAAGAAAGAAATTATACCCAAACATTTTGTAAATGATAAATTATAATATGTAAGTTAAGAAATTTTTGAATTTCAAAAGTCTAAAGTTATGTCCTCAAGAGTTTTGATATATGAAATGTTTGAAATGATTGGAATGTAACGCATATATGAGTGCTAAAGTTATTACATCAAAATTCATAAATAGGCTAAATTTAAGAAATATCGTACTATGCATTTCTGAGGTGTAAAGGTTTTTGCTCAGATTTCTGAAATAGCCTTTTGCTGAGAATAGTCATTCTTTAAAAGTCCAAAAACTATTTTCAAAATTCTTAAGTTGGCCAAAAAAATTAGATTTCTAAAAGTACCCAGATTTAAAAAAATTTATTATTTTACAAACGTATTAAAAGTGCATTTCATTTCCCTACTTGATTCTCATGGCCTTTTTCTAGTCTTAAAAGCAAGAATTACTACTCAAATATATTGTAAATGGTGAATTATTGTAGATAAGCTAAGAAAATCTTGAATTTTAGATGTCTTAAGTTATGACCTCAAAGTTTTGAAGCAGGAAATGTTTGAAAGGATTGGAAAGTGATGTATTTCAGAGTGTTGAAGTTATTACTTAAGAATTCTCCAATAGGCTAAATTTGAAAAAATTTCATCCTACGCATTTCGAAGGTCAAAAGTTTTATGTTCAGACTTCTGAAATAATCTTTTGCTATTCTTCAGAAGTCTAAAAACTATTTTCAAAATTCTTAAGTTGGCCAAAAATTCAAATTTCTAAAATTACCAGGATTCAAAAAAATTATTATTTTACAAATGTATCAAGAGTGCATTTCATTTCCCTAGTTGATTCTCATGTCCTTTTCCATGTTTTAAAAGTAAGAATTACTACTCAAACATATTGTAAATGGTGAATTTTGTAGATAACTTAAGAGAATCTTGAATTTCAAAAGTCTTAAAGTTACGACCTCAAAGTTTTGAAGTATGAAATGTTTATAACGATTGGAAAGTAATGGGTTTCAGTGTGCTGAATTTATTACTTAAGAATTCTCAAATAGGCTAAATTTGGGAAAATTGCATCCTATGCATTTCAAAGGTCAAAAGTTTTCTATTTAGACTTCTGAAATAGTCTTTTACTGAGAATTGTCCTTCTTCGAAAGAATGAAAGTCGTTTTAAAAGTTCTAACGCTGGCGAAAAAATCAAATTTCTGAAACTTTGAGAATTTAGAAAAAATTTATCATTTTACAAACATATTCAGAGTGCATTTCATTATTCTAGAAGATTCTCTTGGCCTTTTCCTAGTTTTAAAAGAATGAAATTGTACCTAAACATATTATAAATAGTGAATTAAAGTCTATATAAGCAAAGCAATTCTCGAATTTTAGAAGTTTGAAGTTACAACCTCAATAGTTATAACGTAAGCAATGTTTGAAATGATTGGAATGTAACGTGCATACGAGTGCTGAAGTTATTATTTCAAAATTTATAAATAGGCAAAATTTATAAAATATCATACTACACATTTCATTTCTTTAGATGATTCTCTTGGCCTTTTCCTAGTTTTAAAAGAAAAAAATTGTACCCAAACATATTATAAATGGTGAATTAAATTATGTAATCTAAAATATTCTTGAATTTTAGAAGTCTAAAGTTATGACCTCAAGAGTTTTGATATAGGAAATGTTTGAAATGATTGAAATGTAACGCGTATATGAGTGCTAAAGCTATTACTTCAAAATTCATAAATAATCTAAATATCAAAAATATCATACTGCGCATTTCTGAGGTGTAAAGTTTATGTTCAGACTACTGAAATAGCCTTTTGCTAAGAATAATCATTCTTCACAAATTTGAAAAAAAATTTAAGAGTTCTAAAGTTGGTAAAAAAATCAGATTGCTTAAATTTGAGGATTTAGAAAAAATGAATTATTTTACAAATGTAATTTAAAGTTCTTAAGTTAGCCAAAAAAATTAGATTTCTAAAACTACTAGTACATAGAAATATTGTATTATTTTAAAAACATATTTAGAGTGCATTTCATTTCCCTGACTAATTCTCATGGCCTTTTCCTAGTTTTAAAAGCAAGAATTACTACTCAAATATATTGTAAATGGTGAATTATTGTAGGCAAGCTAAGAAAATCTTAAATTTCAGAAGTCTTAAGTTATGACCTCAAAGATTTAAAGTAGGAAGTATTTGAAATGATTGTAATGTAATGCGTTTCAAAGTGCTAAAGTTATTACTTTAGAATTCATAAATGGGCTAAATTTGAAAAAATTGCATCCTGCATATTTCAAAGGTCAAAAGTTTTATGTTAAGAATTCTGAAATAGTCTTTTGCTGAGAATAATCGTTCTTCAGAATTCCAAAAACTGTTTTCAAAATTCTTAAGTGCCAAAAAGATAGATTTCTAAAACTGCCAGGATTCAGAAAAAATGTATTATTTTACAAACGTAATAAGAGTGCATTTCATTTCCCTAGCTAATTCTCACAGCCTTTTCCCAGTTTTAAAAGCAAGAATTACTACTGAAATATATTCTAAATGGTGAATTATTGCTGGTAAGCTAAGAAAATGTTGAATTTCAGAAGTCTTAAGTTATGACCCCAAAGTTCTGAAGTAGCAAATATTTTAAATGCTTAGAATATAATGCATTTGAAAGTGCTGAAGTTATTACTTCAGAATTCGTAAATAGGCTAAATTTGGAAAAATTGATCCTACACGTTTCAAAGGTCAAAAGTTTTATGTTCAGAATTCTGATATAGACTTTTGCTGAGAATTGTCCTTCTTCAGAAATATGAAAACCATTTTATAAGTTCTTAAGTTGGCTAAAAAAAACTTAGATTTCTGAAACTAATAGTATTCAGAAAAAATATATTATTTTACAAATGTATTTAGTGCATTTCATTCATCTAGATGATTCTTTTAGACTTTTCCTAGTTTTAAAAGAAAAAAAGCATACCTTAACATATTGTAAATGATGAATTAAATTATGTAAGCTTACAAATTCTCAAAATTTAGAAGTCTAAAGTTACGACCTCTAGAGTTTTGATTATAGAAAATGTTTGAAATGATTGAAATATAATGCACATATGAGTGCTGAAGTTATTACTTCAAAATTCATAAATAGGCTAAAATTGGAAAATATAGCATTTTTGAGGTGTAAAGTCTTATACTCAGACTTCTGAAATAGCCTTTTACTGAGAATAGTCATTCTTTAGAAGTCCGAAACTATTTTTAAAATTCTTAAGTTTGGCTAAAAAAAATAAGATTTCTAAAAGTACTAGGATTCATATTAAATATAATATTTTACAAATGTATTAAGAGTGCATTTCATTTCCTTGACTAATTCTCATGGCCTTTTCTCAGTTGTAAAAGTACTACTTAAACATATTGTAAATGGTGAATTATTGTAGGTAGCTAAGAAAATCCCAAATTTTGGAAGTCTTAAGTTATGAGCTCAAAGTTCTGAAGTAAGAAATGTTTGAAATGATTGAAATGTAATGTGTTTCAAAGTGCTGAAGTTATTACTTAAGAATTCTTAAATTGGCAAAATTTAAAAAAATTGCATCTTTTGCATTTCAAAGGTCAAAAGTTTTATGTTTAGACTTCTGAAATAGTCTTTTGCTGTCCTTTTTCAGAAGTATGAAATCCATTATGAAGTTGGCAGAAACAAATAGATTTCTAAATTTTAGGATTCAGAAAAAAATGTATTATTTTACAAACTTAATTAAAAGTTCTTAAGTTTGCCAAAAAAATTCAAATTTTGAAACTACCAGTATTCAAAAAAAATGTATTCTTTTACAAATGTATTCAACATGCATTTGATTCCTTTAGATGATTCTCTTGGTCTTTTCGTAGTTTAAAAGAAAAAAATTATACCAAAGATATTATAAATAGTGAATTAAATTATGTAATCTAACAAATTCTTGAATTTCAGAACTCTGAAGTTATGACCTCAAGAGTTTTGATATAGGAAATATTTGAAATGATTGGAATATAATGCGTATACAAGTGCTAAAGTTATTACTTCAA
The DNA here is from genome assembly GCA_036873735.1 of Pouteria campechiana. NCBI lineage: Eukaryota > Viridiplantae > Streptophyta > Magnoliopsida > Ericales > Sapotaceae > Pouteria > Pouteria campechiana. The sequence goes on from JAYJMB010002084.1 coordinate 11,243, forward strand.
AATTCATAAATAGGCTAAATTTGGGAAAGATCATACTCCATGTTTTTGAGGCGTAAGATTTTTTGCTCAGACTTCTAAAATAGCCTTTTGCTGAGAATAGTTGTTCTTCAGAAGTCCAAAACCTTTTTCCAAAATTCTTAAGTTGGCTAAAAAAATCAGATTTCTAAAACTACCAAAATTCAAAAAAAAATGTACTATTTTACAAATATATTAAGACTGTATTTCATTTCCTAGCTAATTCTCACTTCCTTTTTCTGATTTTAAAAGTAAGAATTACTACCCAAACATATGGTAAATGGTGACTTATTATGGTAAGCTATGAAAATATTGAACTTTAGAAGTCTTAAGTTACGACATCAAAGTTCTGAAGTAGGAAATATTTGAAATGATTGGAATGTAACGTGTTTCAATATGAAAATTATTTTAAAAGTTCTTAAGTTAACAAAAAAACTCAGATTTCTGAAATAGCCAATATTAATAAAAAATGTATTATTTTACAAATGTATTCAGAGTGCATTTCATTCATCTGAATGATTCTTTTGGATTTTCCTTATTTTAAAAGAGAAAAATTACACCCTAACATATTGTAAATGGTGAATTAAATTATGTGAGTTAACAAATTCTCAAATTTTAGAAGTCTGAAGTATGACTCAAAAGTTTTGATGTAGGAAATGTTTGAAATTATTGGAATGTAACGCGTATACGAGAGTTGAAGTTATTACTTCAAAATTCATAAGTAGGCCAAATTTGGGAAATATCATACTATACCTTTCTAAGGGTAAAGTTTTATGTTCAAACTTTTGAAATAGCCTTTTGCTTAGAATAATTGTTCTTCAAAAGTTAGAATATTGTTTTCAAAATTCTTAAGTTGGCCTAAAAAATCAAATTTCTAAAATTACGAGGATTAGTAAACAATGTATTATTTTACAAACGTATTCAGAGTGCATTTCATTTCTCTAGATGATTCTCTTGGCCTTTTCCTAGTTTTAAAAGAAAGAAATTATACCTAAACATATTGTAAATGGTGAATTATAGTATGTAAGCTAAGAAATTCTCAAATTTCAGAATTATGAAGTTATAACCTCAGAGTTCTAATGTAGGCAATGTTTGAAATGATTGTAATGTAATGCGTATACGAGTGCTGAAGTTATTACTTTGAAATTCATACATAGGCTAAAATTGGAAAATATCATACTATGCATTTATAAGTTGTAAATTTTTATGTTCAGACTTCTCAAATATTCTTTTGTTGAGAATAGTCATTCTTTAGAAGTTGGAAAGTCGTTTCAAAATTTCTTAAGTTGGCCAAAAAAAATCAAAATTTTGAAACTACGAGGATTTAGAAAAAATGTATTATTTTACAAAGGTATTTAGAGTGTATTTCATTCATTTGGGTTATTCTCTAGGCCATTTTTTGGTTTTAAAAGAAACAAATTATACTCAAACATATTTGTAAATGACGAATTAATCTAGGTAAGCTAAGAAAATATCAAATTTTAGAAGTATGAAGTTACGATATCAGAGGTCTGAAGTAGGTAATGTTTAGAATGATTAGAACGTAATGCTATCAAAGTGCTAAAGTTATTGCTTTAGAATTCTAAAATAGATTAAATTTGGAAAAATTGCATCCTAAGCATTTCAAATGTCTGAAGTTTTATGTTCAAACTTCTGAAATAATCTTTTGCTGAGAATTATTGTTCTTTAGAAATTTGAAATTTTAAAAGTTCTGAAGTTGGCAAAAAAATCAAATTTCTTAAATTTAAGGATTCAGAAAAAAATGTATTACTTTACAAATGTATTCAGAGAGCATTTTATTCCTTTGGCTGATTCTCTTAGCCTTTTCTTAGTTTTAAAAGAAAGAATTTTTCTGAAATATACTATAAATGGTTAATTAATGAAGGTAATCTAACAAAATCATGAATTTCAAAAGTCTTAAGTTATAACCTAAGAGTTCTGAAGTAGGAAATGCTTGAAATGACTCGAATGTAATGCGTATCAAAGTGCTAAAGTTATTACTTCTAAATTTTAAATATGCTAAATTTGGAAAAATTACATTATGCACATTTCGAAGGTCAAAAGTTTTATATTCAGACTTCTGAAATTGTCTTTTATTGAGAATTAACCTTCTTCAGAAGTATGAAAATTGTTTAAAAGTTCTAAAGTTGGCAAAAAAAATTAGATTTTTGAAATTTTGAGAATTCATAAAAAAATGTATTATTTTACAAACATATTCAGAGTGCATTTCATTCCTCTTCTCTTAGCATTTTCCTGGATTTGAAAGATAAAAATTGTACCTAAACATATTATAAATGGTTAATTATAGTATGTAAGCTAAGAAATTATTGAATTTCAAAAGTCTGAAGTTACGACCTTAAGAGTTCTGAAGTAGGCAATGTTTGAAATGATTGGAATGTAAATACGTATATGAGTGCTAAGGTTATTACTTTAAAATTCATAAATAGGCTAAATTTGAAAATATCATACTGCTCATTTTTGAGGTGTAAAGTTTTATGTTTAGACTTCGTAAATAGCCTTTGATTGAGTGTAATCATTCTTCAGAAATTTGAAGACCATTTAAAAAGTTCTGAAGTTGGCAAAAAAATCAAATTTTTGAAATTTGATGATTCAGAAAAAAATTATTATTTTACAAATCTAATTTAAAGTTCTTAAGTTGGCAAAAAAAAAATTAAATTTCTAAAAACTACCAAGATTTTGAAAGAATGAATTATTTTACAAACATATTAGGAGTGCATTTCATTTCTCCTCCTGATTCTCACAGCCTTTTCCTAGTTTTAAAAAGAAGAATTTCTACTCAAACATATTGTAAATGGTGAATTAATGTAGGTAAGCTAAGAAAATCTTCTATTTCAAAAGTCTTATGTTACGACCTCAAAGTTCTAAAGTCGGAAATGTTTGAAATATTTGAATGTAACGCGTATCAGAGTGCTAAAGTTACTACTTCAGAAATCTTAAATAGGCTAACTTTTAAAAATTTGCGTCTTGTGCATTTCAAAGGTGAAAAGTTTTATGTTTAGACTTCTAAAATATTCTTTGTTGCAGAGAATTGTCCATCTTCAGAAGTATGAAAACTGTTTTAAAAGTTCTGAAGTTGACAAAAAGAATTTAAATTTTTGAAGCTTTGAGGATTCAAAAAAATGTATTATTTTACAAACATATTTAGAGTGAATTTCATTCCTCTAGATGATTCTCTTGGCCTTTTCTTGGTTTTAAAAGAAATAAATTATAACCAAACATATTGTAAATGGTGAATTAAAGTATGAAAGATAAAGAATTCTCGAATTTCAGAAGTCTGAAGTTACGACCTCAAAAGTCATGAAGTAGGCAACGTTTGAGATGATTGGAATGTAATGTGTATACAAGTGCTGAAATTATTACTTCAAAATTTATAAATAGGCTAAATTTTGAAAATATCATAATACGCATTTCTGAGGTGTAAAGTTTTATGTTCAAATTTCTGAAATAGCCTTTTATTGAGAATAGTTGTTCTTCAAAAATTTAAAAAATATTTTAAAAGTTCTAAAGTTGGTAAAAAAAATCAGATTTCTAAAATTTTAGGATTTATAAAAAATGTATTATTTCACAAACGTAATTCAAAGTTCTTAAGTTGGCGAAAAAAAACTCAGATTTCTTAAACTATAGAAAAAATGTATTATTTTACAAACGGATTCAAATTGTATTTCATTTGTCTAGATGATTCTTTTGGTTTTTTCCTAGTTTTTAAAAAAAATTATACCCTAATATACCATAAATGGTGAATTAAATTATGTAAGCTAACAAATTCTCAAATTTCAGAGGTTTGAAATGATCTTAAGAGTTTTGATGTAGGAAATGTTTGAAATGATTAGAATGTAATGCGTATCAGAGTGCTGAAGTTATTACTTCAGAATTCTAAAATTGTCTAAATTTTGAAAAGTTGCATCCTAAACATTACAAAGGTCTAAAGTTTTATGATCAAACTTTTGAAATATTCTGTTGTTAAGAATTGTCATTCTTCAGAAACTTGAAAACTATTTTAAAAGTTCCAAAGTTAGCAAAATACTAGATATCTAAAATTTGAGGATTTAGAAAAAATGTATTATTTTACAAATGTATTCAAAGTGCATTTCATTCCGTTGGTTGATTCTCTCGGCATTTTTTCAATTTTAAAAGCAAAAATTTCTACTGAAATATACTATAAATGGTGAATTAATGCACCTAATCTAAGAAAATTTTAAATTTCAAAAGTCTTAAGTTATGACCCCAGAGTTTTGAAGTAGGAAATGTTTGAAATGATTGGAATGTAATGCGTATCAGAGTGCTAAAGTTATAACTTCTGAATTCTTAAATAGTCTAAATTTGAAAAAATTGCATCCTGCATGTTTCAAAGGTCAAAAGTTTTATGTTCAAACTTCTGAAATAGACTTTTGTTGAGAATTGTCATTCTTCAAAAGTACGAAAACTGTTTTAAAAGTTCTGAAGTTGGTAAAAAAAATCAGATTTCTAAAACTTTGAGGATTTAGAAAAAATGTATTATTTTACAAATGTATTTAGAGTGCATTTTATTCCTCTAGCTAATTCTCTTGGACTTTTTCCAGTTTTAAAAGTAAGAATTTCTACTCAAACATATTATAAATAGTGAATTAATGCAAGTAAGCTAAGAAAATCTCAAATTTCAGAATTCTTAAGTCATGACCTCAGAGTTCTGAAGTAGAAAATGTTTGAAATGATGAAAATGTAATGTATATCAAAGTACTGAAGTTATTACTTTAGCATTCTTAAATAGGATAAATTGGAAAAAATTGCATCTTGCGTATTTCAAAGGTCTAATTTTTTTATGTTCATACTTCTAAAATAGTCTTTTGGTGAGAATTATCCTTCTTTAGAAGTCTAAAAACCATATTAAAAGGTCTGAAGTTGGCAAAAAAAAAAAAACTTTGAGGATTCCAGAAAAAATGTATAATTTTACAAATGTATTTAGAGTGCATTTTATTCCTATAGGTTATTCTCTTGGCCTTTTGTAACACCCAAGGAGTTAATTTTTGAGTAATTATGTAATTGCTTATAAGTATGACTATAGAGGAGATGATTTATGATGTGGAAAAATTTGTTTTGAAATAAAATGATTCAAGTATATATGAACTACATCTAAGCTAAATGTAGTTGTGCTATATGAATTGATTTCTACTTATTTGAGAATAATATATGAATTTATGTCAATCGTTTGTGGGAAAAGTCAAGGCCAAAAATGGTATGAGAAGCAAAGAATCAAAACAAAGAAGAAATGAAGTAAGGGCGAAAATGGGGGCAGTGGCGTTGATGCTATGGCGCCCAAATGAGGGCCGTGACACCAGTTTGAGAGTTGGTTGGGGCAGTGTCTAGAAAATTTGGCACCGCGGTGCCCAAATCTGGGGCTGCAACACTGGCCAGTGAGCAATGTCAGTGGGATGACTTTTTAAGGTCGTTCTTATTCCATTTCTTCCCATTTCCATTCCGTTTTCTTCCCACACACAAACCTTAATGCCTAGCACCCCGTTTATCCATTTTTTACATCAATTCTTTGATGGAATAGCTATATTTAGGTGTGTAACCCATTAACCATGAATCTAAACCAAAGTTTCAACCGTTTTGATGAAGGGAGAAGGAAGGAAATCTAATTTTCTGCAATTGGAGGGAGCTACTTAGAGTATTGGGCTTGGAATTTCATTTAGGGAAGGAAGTCATGCTTGAATGTTATTGTAATTTAATTTTCCCAACTAAATTTACCTTTTTTGCTAAACTAGGGTTTCAAAAACAATGAAGAATTTGGGAAAATTTGTGATTTATGCATAATTTAGATGGAAAAAATGATTAATGAGTGGATTATAGTGGTTTGGAACTTATTTGAGCATAAGAAATTATAATCCATGCTTTGATAGGGTTTTTCCTAATTCGTGAAGAGTAATTTTCTCCAATTTCATAGCTTATATGTAATAATCATGGGAAAAACTGAGTAATTGATTGATTCTAGGGTTTTGGAAGTGACTTGGGTGTTTGCAATAATTTGATTGAATATCGAAAAAATGTGATTTCAAGTATAGGCTGTCTAAGTAGTTAATTGAGTAAGTTAAAGGCCTAATTCAATAATGATAATGTTTTGGGACTTATTTAAGTGTGAGAAATCAAATTTTAGGTAATGACCTAATTAGAGATTTGAAAGGACTTTTATGTATAAAGTGTTTAAACGACAAATTGATTGAATTAAATGCTTAATTGATTCCTTTTTGTGACTATTTACATGTTAATTGTTTTGTTGGAAAGAAAATCCCGATAAGATACCTTATTGAGTTAATGGAATTTAAATGACATATATGCAATGTTTGAGAAAATGCCTTGATGATAAGTAAGTTTGGTGTCTGGTTGAGTAATTGCAACTCTATAACTCTAAAGAAGTGGAATAAAGGATTAGTCATTTGGGGTGTAATTCATTGTTAGTGACATTATTATGATGCTAAAAGTGTTGAAAATAAATTATATAATAGTAAGAATGTCAATAAAGTTATTTTTATAAGTAAATGAAATTGTTGTGTGTATAGGAACGTTGGAGCATTGAAAGACATATTAGAGATGGGACATGAGGCTTTGTGATGTCACTCTTCCTTGAGGTAAGTAGGCTCTCTTTTCAATTTGAATGTATTGCAGGATGGGGATAGAGAATATGTCATAATTTGTGACCAAGTATGTATGCATGGATGGGGATAGTAGATATCCCATGATCGTTAATAATACGTATATGCGTGCTGTGTTTTACATCTCAGAATGAGATGAGAGTACATTGCATTCATGGATATGGTTCTCCATGATTAGTATGTGTGGTTTATTGGGAACAAAAGATATCCCATAATTCTTTTGGCAATGTATGTATGTGATGTATGAGTGTAAAGATTAATCAGGATAGAGATTATCCTCTAATTGTATATGAATTGTAGGGATGGTTAAGGATATTGGATATCCTAAGAATTTATAATGATTGATATTCATTTTTTTTGGGAATACAATTGGTCTAGAAATATGTTTATAATATTCTTTAAATATGTAAATGAATGGGGATATGATTATCCCATGCGGTTATATAGACTTGAATATTATGACTATAATTGAGATGAATGACATCGAATGTTTTGTATACTATACTGTTGAGACTGAATTATACATGTTTTGGATTGAACATGTTATTTTATTGACTATTGATTATGATTTTAATTTTTCTTGCCTACTTATTGAGTTTACCTAGACGCACGATTTCTTATTATATTTTTTTAGTTGGCAGGTCATGTAACGGAGCCAACTGTAGGTTGGGGCTTACGAACCTATTTGAAGACACCATTAGTTTTAGTATAAAAAATTGGAATTTTATGGCCATTATGTGTTTATCTTTGAATGTATTTAAAAGATTTTAAATCCTTTATAATTAAATGTATTATCATATCGTAAAGGTATTGTGGATGGATTTGTAAAATTCCAGTCATGTTTATTGCAAACATGGGGCGACTATGGTTTTGGGCAGTTGTGGGTAAGTTGGGCGAGTTTAGTGGTTTATGTTATTATTTTATAGTTATTAAATTCAAGTTTTATATATGATTAATAATTGTATAGGTTATATATCCATATAAAATAAGGTAGACTCTGTTGAATTTTTGACAGAATAATTCCCTTAAAAATGGAAAAATTATAAAGGTGATGTAAAAATGCATAGGCCCCTAGGCGGGGTATGACACCTTTTCCTTATTTTAAAAGAAAGGAATTGTACCCAAACAAATTGTAAATGATGAATTAAAGTATGTAAGCTAAGAAATTCTTGAATTTCAAAAGCATGAAGTTATGACCTCAAAGTTTTGATGTAGGCAATATTTGAAATGATTGGAATGTAACGCGTATATAAGTGCTAAAGTTATTACTTCAAAATTCATAAATAGGCTAAATTTGGAAAATATAATAATACTACACATTTTTGAGGTGTAAAGTTTTATGTTCAGACTTCTTAAATATCCTTTTGCTAAGAATAGTCAAACTTCATAAGTCAAAAAATCATTTTCAAAGTTCTTAAGTTGGCCAAAAAAAATAAGATTTTTGAAAACTACAAGGATTCAGAAAAAATTTATTATTTTACAAATGTATTAAGAGTGCATTTCATTCCTCTAGCTAATTCTCTAGACCTTTTTCAGTTTTAGAAGCAAGAAATTATATTTAAACATATTGTAAATGTTAAATTAATGTAGGTAAGCTAAGAAAATCTTGAATTTCCGAAGTATGAAGTTACCAACTCCGAGTTCTGAAGCAGGGAATGTTTAAAATGATTGGTAGCATATCAAAGTGCTGAAGTTATTACTTAGAAATTCTGAAATAGTCTAAATTTGAAAAAATTGCATCCTTAGTGTTTCACAGGTCTAACGTTTTATTTGCAAATTTCTGAAATAGTCTTTTGTTGAGAATTATCTTTCTTAAAAAATATAAAAGTTGTTTTAAAAGTTCCGAAGTTGGCAAAAAAAAACATTTTTGAAACTTTGAGGATTAAAAAAAATGTATTATTTTACAAATGTATTCAGAGTGCATTTCATTCCCCTAAATGATTCTCTTGGCCTTTTCCTAGTTTAAAAAAAAAAAGAAATTATACCCAAACATATTGTAAATGGTGAATTAAAACATGTAAGCTAGGAAATTCTTGAATTATAGAAGTCTGAAGTTACGACATCAAGAGTTCTGAAGTAGGGAATGTTTGAAATGATTGGAATGTAATGCGTATACGAGTGTTGAAGTTATTACTTTGACATTAATAAATAGGCTAAATTTGGAAAATATCATATTGCACATTTTTGAGGTGTAAAGCTTTATGCTTAGATTTCTAAAATAGCCTTTTGCTTAGAATAGTTGTTCTTCAAAAGTCAAAAAACTATTTTCAAATTTCTTCATTTGGCCAAAAAAATAGATTTCAGTAACTGCAAGGATTCAAAAAAAATGGATTATTTCATAAATGTATTTAGAGTGCATTTTATTCCTTTGGCTTATTCTCTTGAACTTTTCTTAGTTTAGAAGCAAGAAATTGTACTTAAACATATTGTAAATAGTGAATTAGTATTGTTAAGGTAGGAAAATCTCAAATTTCAGAAGTATGAAGTTACGACCTCAAAGTTTTGAAATAGACAATGTTTGAAATTATTAGAATGTAAAGCGTATCAGAGTACTGAAGTTATTACTTTAGAATTTTGAAATAGGCTAAATTTGAAAATTTTGCATCTTGCGCATTTCAAAGGTCTAATGTTTTATGTTCAGACTTCTAAAATAGTCTTTTAGTGAGAATTATCCTTCTTGAGAAGTCTGAAAACTGTATTAGAAATTCTAAAGTTGGCAAAAAATATCAGATTTCTAAAACTTTGAGGATTTAGAAAAAATGTAATATTTTATAAATGTATTTAGAGTGCATTTCATTCCCCTAGATGATTATCTTGGCCATTTCTAGGTTTTAAAAGAAACAATTGTTACCCAAACATATTGTAAATGGTCAAATAAAGTATGTAAGCTAAGAAATTCTTGAATTTCAGAAGTATGAAGTTATGACCTCAGAGTTCTAATTTAGGCAATGTTTGAAATGACTGGAATGTAACTCATATACAAGTGCTGAAGTTATTACTTCAAAATTCATAAATAGGCTAAATTAGGAAAATATCATACTATGCCTTTCTGAGGTGTAAAGTTTTATGTTCAAACTTTTTAAATAGCCTTTTGTTGAGAATAGTCAAACTTCAAAAGTTGGAAAAACATTTTCAAAGTTCTTAAGTAGGCTAAAAAAATAAGATTTTTGAAACTACAGGGATTCAGAAAAAAATTATTATTTTATAAATGTATTCAAAGTGCATTTCATTCTTGTGACTAATTCTCTCAGCCTTTTCCTGGTTTTAAAAGAAAGAAATTATACCTGAACATATAGTAAATGGTGAAGTAAAGTATATAAGCTAAGAAATTCTCAAATTTTACGACCTCTGATTTCTGAAGTAGGCAATGTTTGAAATCATTTTCTAGATCTTTTACCAATTTTAAAAGCAAGAAATTGTACTCAAACATATTGTAGATGTTGAATTAATGTAGGTAAGCTAAGAAAATCTTGAATTTCTGAAGTATGAAGTAACGACCTCTAAGTTTTGAAGCAAGGATGTTTAAAATGATTGGAATGTAATGCACATCAGAGCACTAAAGTTATTACTTCAGAATTCTGAAATAGGCTAAATTTGAAAAAAATTGCATCCTCAGCATTTCACAGGTCTAAAGTTTTATTTTCAAACTTCTAAAATAGTCTTTTGCTGAGAATTCTTGTTCTTCAACAATATGAAAGCCATTTTTTCAGACTTATGAAATAGCCTTTTACTGAGAACAGTCGTTCTTCAAAAGTCAAAAATCCATTTTCAAATTTCTTCAATTGGCCTAAAAAAATAGATTTTAGAAACTACAAGGATTCAAAAAAAAGTACTATTTACAAATATAATTAGAGTGCATTTTATTCCTCTGGCTTATTCTCTAGGCTATTTCCCTGTTTTAGATGCAAGAAATTGTACTCAAACATATTATAAATAGTGAATTAATGTTGACCTCAAAATTTTGAAGTAGGCAATGTTTGAAATGATTGGAATGTAATGCATATCAGAGTGCTGAAGTTATTACTTCAGAATTTTGAAATAGACTGAATTTAGAAAAATTGCATCTTACACATTTCAAAGGTCTAATGTTTTATGTTAAGACTTCTAAAATAGTCTTTTGGTGAGAATTGTCCTTTTTCGAAAATTATATTAAAAGTTTTGAAGTTGGCAAAAAAAAAAAAGATTTCTGAAAATTTGAGGATTCAAAAAAATGTATTATTTTATAAATATCTTCAGGGTTCATTTCGTTCCTCTAGATGATTATTTTAGACATTTTCATGTTTTCAAAGAAAGAAATTGTAACCAAACATATTGCAGATGGCGAATAAAAGTATGTAAGCTATGAAATTCTTGAATTATAAAAGTCTGAAGTTATGACCTCAGAGTTATGAAGTAGGCCATGTTTGAAATGAATCGAATGTAACTCATATACGAGTGCTGAAATTATTACTTCAAAATTCATAAATAGGCTAAATTTGGAAAATATAATACTACGCAATTCTGAGGTGTAAAGTTTTATATTCAAACTTTTGAAATAACCTTTTTCTTAAAATAGTCATTCTTTAGATGTCGGAAACTATTTTCAAAGTTATTAAGTTGGCCAAAAAAATTCAGATATCTAAAACTACCAGCATTTAGAAGAAAATGTATTATTTTATAAATTTATTCAAAGTGCATTTCATTCTTCTTGCTAGTTCTCTCGGCCTTTTCCTAGTTTTAAAAGAAAGAAATTATACCCAAATATATAATAAATGGTGAATTAAAGTATGTAAGTTGAGAAATTCTCAAATTTTGAAAGTCTGAAGTTATGACCACTAATTTTTTAAGTAGGCAATGTTTGAAATAATTGGAATGTAATGTGTATTAGAGAGCTAAAGTTATTACTTTAGAATTTGAAAATAGGCTAAATTTGAAAAAATTGCATCCTGTGCATCTCAAAGGTCTAATGTTTTATGTTTAGACTTCTAAAATAATCTTTTGGTGAGAATTGTCCTTCTTCAGAAGTCTAAAAACTATTTTAAAAGTTCTAAAGTTAGCAAAAAAAAAAAAAATCAAAATTTTGAAAGTTTGAGGATTCAGAAAAAATGTATTATTTTACAAACATGTTCAAAGTGCAGTTCATTCCTTCGGCTGATTCTGTAGGCTTTTTTCCAATTTTAAAAGCAATAAATTGTACTCAAACATATTGTAAATGGTGAATTAATGTAGGTAAGTTAAGAAAAACCTAAATTTTAGATGTATGAAGTTACGACCTCAAAGTTATGAACTAGGCAATGAATTAAATATTGGAATGTAACGCATATCAGAGTACTAAAGTTATTACTTCATATTTCTGAAATAGGCTAAATTTTTATAAATTGTATCTTGTGCATTTAAGAGGTCCAAAGTTTTATATTCAAACAGCCAAAATAGTCTTTTGCTAAGAATCATCATTCTTCAAAAGTCTGAAAACTGTTTCAAAGTTTTGAAGTTGGCAAAAAAAATTATTGAAACTATGAGGATTCAGAAAAAAATGTATTATTTTACAAATGTATTCAGAGTGCATTTCATTCCTTTGGATGATTCTCTTAGCCTTTTCCTAGTTTTAAAAGAACAAAATTGTACCCAAACATATTATAAATGGTGAATAAATGTATGTAAGCTAAGAAATTCTACAATTTCAGAAGTTTAAAGTTACGACCTCTAATTTTTGAAGTGGGCAATGGTTGAAATGATTGGAATGTAACGCATATACAACTATTGAAGTTATTACTTCAAAATTCATAAATTGCCTCAATTTGGAAAATATCATATTGCGCATTTCTAAGGTGTAAAGTTTTATGTTCAGACTTCTGAAATAGCCTTTTGCTAAGAATAGTCATTCTTTGGAAGTCAAAAACCATTTTCAAAGTTCTTAAATTGGTCAAAAAAATCAAAATTTTGAAACTAAGAGGATTCAAAAAAATGTATTATTTTACAAATATATTTAGAGTACATTTCATTCCATCGGATGATTCTCTAGGCCTTTTCCCAATGTTAAAAGCAAGAAATTGTATTCAAATATATTGTAAATGTGAATTAATGTAGTTAAGCTAAGGAAAACCTAAATTTTAGATATATGAAGTAACAACCTCAAAGTTTTGAAGTAGGCAATGTTCTAAATGATTGGAATTTAACACATAACCGAATGTTGAATTACTTTAGAATTCTGAAAGAAGCTAAATGTTTATAAATTATGTCCTGCGCATTTAAGAGGTCTAAAGTTTTATGTTCAGACTACCAAAATCGTTTTTTGCTGAAAATTGCCGTCCTTCAAATGTCTAAAAACCATTTTCAGAGTTCTGAAGTTGGCAAAAAAAATCAGATTACTGAAACTATGAGGATTAAGAAAAAATTATTTTATTCTACAAATGTATTATGAGTGCATTTTATTTCTCTAAATGATTTGCTTGGCCTTTTTGCACTTCTAAAAGTTAGAATGTAAATGTTGAATTAAACTATGTAAGCTAAGAAAATCTTGAATCTCAGAAGTCTAAAATTATGACCTCTGATTTCTTCATTAGTCAATGTTTGAAATGATGTAATGTAAGTCTATATGAGTGATAGAGTTATTACTTTAGAATTCTAAAATAAACTAAATTTGGAAAAATTGCATCCTACATGTTTTACTGTAAAGTTTTATGTTCAGACTTCTGAAAAAGGCTTTTGCTGAGAATTGTTATTCTTCAGAAGTTTGAAAACCATTTTCAAAGTTCTGAAGTTGCCCCCAAAAAATGTATTATTTTACAAACATATTCAGAGTGCATTTCATTCATTTGGATGATTCTGTTAGCCTTTTCCCAATTTTAAAGGTAAGAAATTGTACTTAAACATATTATAGATAGTTAATTAATGTAGGTAAGCCAAGAAAATATCAAATTTCAAAAGTCTAAAGTAACAACCTCGGGGTTTTGAAGAAGGAAATGTTTGAAATGATTGGAATGTAGCTCATATTAGAGTGCTGAAGTTATTACTTCAGAATTCTAAAATAGGCTAAAATTGGAAAATTTTCATCTTGCGCGTTTCAAAGGTATAAAGTCTTATTTTCAGACTTCTAAAATAGTCTTTTGCTAAGAATAGTCATTCTTTAGAAGTTTGAAAACCATTTTAATAGTTCTAAATTTGGTAAAAGAAATTAGATTTCTAAAACTTTGAAGATTCAGAAAAAAAATATTATTTTACAAACATATTTAGAGTGAATTTTATTCCTCTAGATGATTTTCTTAGCCTTTTCCCGGTTTTAAAAGAAAGAAATTGTTCCCAAACATATTATAAATGGTGAATTAAAGTATGTAAGCTAAGAAATTCTTCAGTATCAGAAGTCTGAAGTTACGAAATCTGATTTCTGAAGTAGGCAATGTTTGGAACGATTGGATTGTAACGTGTATATGATTGTTGAAGTTATTACTTCGAAATTCATAATTAGGCAAAATTTGGAAAATCTCATACTATGTATTTCTAAGGTGTAAATTTTTATATTGAGAATTCTGAAATAGCCTTTGTCTGAGAATAGCCATTCTTCAGAAGTTGAAAAACTGTTTTCAAAGTTCTTAAGTTGCCCAAAACAAATTTAATTTCCAAAACTACAAGGATTCAAACAAAATTTATTATTTTACAAACATATATAGAGTGCATTTCATTCCTCTGGCTGGTTCTTTAGGCCTTTTTCCAGTTTTAAAAAGCAAGAAATTATACTCAAACATAGTATAAATGGTGAATTAATGTACATAAGCTAGGAAAATCTCAAAGTTTAGAAGTATGAAGTTATAACCTCAAAGTTCTGAAATAGGCAATGTTTGAAATGATTGGAATACAATGCATATAAGATTGTTGAAGTTATTACTTTAGAATTCTGAAATAGGCTAAATTTGGATAAATTACGTCCTGCGCATTTAAGAGGTGTAAAGTTTTATGTTTAGACTGCTAAAATAGTCTTTTGCTAAGAATTATCATTCTTCAAAAGTCTAAAAACCATTTTCAAAGTTGGAAAAAAATAGATTTCTAAACCGATGAGGATCCATAAAAAATGTATTATTTTACAAATGTATTCAGAGTGTATTTCCTTTCTCTAGATGATTCTCTTAGCTTTCTCATGCTTTTAAAATTAAGAAATTGTATTCAAACATATTTTAAATGTTGAATTAAAGTAGGTAAGTTAAAAAAATCTTTAATTTCAGAATTCTGAAGTGATGAACTTTAATTTTTTAAGTAGGCAATGTTTGTAATAATTGTAATGTAAGCGTATACGAGTGCTACAGTTATTACTTTAGAATTCTGAAATAGGCTATATTTAAAAAAATTCCATCTTGCATGTTTCAGAGGTGTAAAGTTTTATGTTTAAACTTCTAAAATATTCTTTTGCTTAGAATTGTCTTTATTTAGAAGTCTGAAAACCATTTTCAAAGTTCTGAAGTTGGCAAAAAAATCACATTTCTTATACTATGAGGATTCAAAAAAATTATTATTTAACAAATGTATTTGAGGTGAATTTCATGCCTCTAAATGATTCTCATGGCCTTTTTGCACTTTTAAAGTTAAGAAATTATACTCAAACATATTGTAAATGTTGAATTAAAGTAGTTAAGTTAAGAAATTCTTGAATTTCAGAATTTTGAAGTTGCAACCTCAGAGTTGTAAAGTAGGCAATGTTTTAAATGATTGGAATGTAAAGCGTATACGACTGTTAAAGTTAGTAATTTAAAATTCACAAATAGGCTAAATTTGGAAAATATCATATTGTGTGTTTCTGAGGTGTAAGGTTTTATGTTTAGACTTCTTAAATAGCCTTTTGTTGAGAATAATCATTCTTTAGAAGTTGAAAAACCATTTTCAAAGTTCTCAAGTTGGCAAAAAAAAATCAAGATTTTGAAACTTCAAGGATTCAAAATTATTACTTTACAAACTTATTTAGAGTGTATTTCATTCCTCTGGATGATTCTATTAGCTTGGTGATTGAAATTCTTATATTCTCATAATGAAAACTTTACACTTTTTGTAGAATAGCTTACATATTTTTCTTTAGATCATTATGTTTCTAGCATATCTTTGCCTATTAAAACTTCAAAATTAGAGAATATGGGGATGCAATGAAGTCAAGTCAACTAATCAATGTTGAATCTAGGTGTGTAGTTTTGATGACAACAAAACTTATATACGACTTGAACTTTAAGCTAATAAAGTTTTGCTTCAAGTGATAAAGGAGTCCCACAAAGGAAATGAGAAGGGCTTCAAAAAGTCTATCGAGTTCATTGGAACCACGTTTAGACACATAAGACTAACAGAGGAGACCACAAAGGAGAGCTCCTAGGGTGATAGAGGTCAGTCACACTCACTGCCAAGTTGGTGTTTCAAGTCTTGTTGACAAAATTCATCCATAGAGATTTGTTGAGTTCTTTACAATGATCATGTTCCATAGAGGGAAACTATGGATGAGACCATGACCTTTTTGGGTCTGTCCATAGAGGATTTCAACAGAGGAGAGGTGACAAAGATAGAGGTCTATTGTTATAATGGTTGAAAATCCAAGTGATGCTCCAATGACTATCTTTCAATGGTCTTCTTCCAAATGGTCGAAAATCCAAGTGATGCTCCAATGACTATCTTTCAATGGTCTTCTTCCAAATGGTCGAAAATCCCTCAGAAATCTATACATGTAAGTTCCATTAAAGAGAGAGAGGATCCTTGAGGGTTTCATGAGCTAAAAATGAAGCATTCACAAGAGACTCAATCAAGCTTTCAAGCGCATTCACTCTAAAGAGCCCCAACATTCAAAGAGCTTCAAGCTACCTCAAATCCAACATAGGAGAAGTTCAAACCACTTTGTATTCATTGAGTAATCCTTATCCTTGAGCTTATTGTTGAACCAACCCTCTTTTACTTGGATTGATTTTGATGATGAATATGATTTAGCCAACCAAGTTTAGATGATGAGCAAAAAGCATATGAATGAATGCTTAAGCTACTGACTGTTATTTCCAAGTGTGTAGTAATAAATAATAAATCAATGAAATCACTCAGTAAAGTAGACAACGCATATAAGATAATAATAGATAGCAAGATCCACAAGTTTATAAGGAAGAAAACATAAATGCTCAAAGAACATGGTAGGAATCATAGACAAGCTTCAAAAAATAAAGAATGACACTAAAACTTTGAAGACTAGTATTTGAAAGACCTTCATAAAATGTCTCAAATCACTGCCAAAGCAAATCAAATAGATGCCCAACTTGGACAGAAACAAGGCTTAAAAAGAAGAAAGAAACCAAGTTCTAAACTCAAGCAAGTTTGGACACTACAAAAGCAAATCTGGATGCGAAAGTAAGCTCATTCACTGTGAGAGCAATCCATACACAAGATCTAGTTTGGACTCAAAACCAAATTTGGACTCTGCTAAAGCAAGAAGCCAAGTCGCTAGAAACCCAAGTCCAATAGTTCCAAGCTCTAAGATTCAGACTCAGTCATTACTAAAGTCGGTCAGTCTGAAATTTAACTCTAGACTTTGCTAACTCATCTTCGGACTAAGTCAGAAGTTCAATCATGTAGTTAAGATCATTTCACACCTCTGTAAGTCTAAAATTTAACTTTGGACTCAACATCTCATTTTCAAACATAGCTGAAAAAAGTCTATTGCAAGAAGAGTAGTTCTTTTTAGTCTGAAATTGAACTCCAGACTCAGCGACTCATCTTTGGACTCATCAATTCACTTCAAAACTCAGTCGAAAGAAGTCTGTTACAAGCTAAGCTATTCAAGTCAATCCGAAATCTTAACTTCGGACACGGTTTCTTACTATACACATCGCCTTTAGACTAAGGAACCCACGAGAACATTTCAATGTGCAAAAGATCTTCATGATTCTCTCACATTTGATGAACATCATCTTCTCCAATGGAAAGATTTTGAATCTCAAAATAAAGAGAGGCCATTCTAAGAAGTAAGAAAAAGTTAGACAGGCTAGAAAGAGTTAGAAATTTTCTAAAAGAAAACAAAGAGCATTTACTCAGACACAGAAGTTTTTCTTCCAACTCAACAAAGCAAAAAGTTATCTGCATTCAAAGTTTATTCTCTACAATAGCTTAAGGGAGTTTGAAATTCTTTGTATTTATTGTAACACATTTACTTTTGTTGCACTATAATTCTTTATACAACTTTATTGTTTGAGATAGTAAGTAAGGGGCTTGTTGATTCTATATAATTTTGTTGGTTAGCTTTGGAAATTAACGTGAAAAGTTTGTTGGTGAGCTTTGGAAATCAATGTGTAAAAGTTTGTTTGTGAGCTTTATAAACAAACATGTATAAGTTTGTTGGTGAGATTGAAAACCAATAAGTTTTTTGGTGAGCTTGTAAAACTAACAGGTGTTTAGTGAAATTTGAGTGCAACGAGTAAGGCTGACTTAAAGAAAGGAGCAAGTGCTCTATTGAGGGCCAAAACTTTATAAAAATACTTATGCAATTGTGCTACATGATTAATTCCATATTCATTTTAGCACTTGATTTTTAATTTGGCTAGAAATTTGCAGAAGCACAATTCACAACCCCCTCTTAAGCTACCTTACATCGAGACCAACACTTATTTTATATATGACTTAGCTTATCAAGAGGCATTACATTGTAAAATATTTGGTATTTAGGTTTTTTCTACCAAGGAGATCCTTGTCGCAATTATGTGTTGTAAGAGTTCCTAGTAAGCTCAGAGAAACTAAGTGTTTTAAAAGTCCTTAGTGATCTAAAAAACCTAAATGATCTTAGAAAACTAAGGAAGGTGTGATTCCACATGTGAATAGTGGAACCCAAGATTGGAATAGCTTGGAGAGTGGAGTAGGTGCCAACTAGGCCTAAATCACTATAATCCATATGTGTTCATTGTTGTGTATGTTTATGTGCTTCTATAAATTGAAAGAACTTTGCACAGGTTAAAGAGTGAAGCTCGAAGAAATTCTTAAAAGGAGGAAATCATGGCTGGAACTCGAACTTTGAAAGAAATTGCCACACCTAATTTGGATCAACAACCCTTATGCATAAGGTTTCCTACTTTAGATGCTACTATTAATTTTGAATTAAAATCTGTATTAATCCATCTCTTACCCACTTTTCATGGTCTTGCAGGTGAAGATTCTCGTAAGCATCTAAAGAAATTTCATGTGGTGTGCACAAGTATGAAACTGACAGGGATGACTGAAGAGCAAATCAAATTGAGAGTCTTTCTATTCTCTTTGATAGATCTGGCTAAAGATTAACTTTATTATCTACCCTCTGGGAGCATCGCAACATGGAATGAGATAAAGAGGTTATTTTTGGAGAAATATTTTCTAGGTTCAAGGGTAGCCAACATTAGGATGAGAATTTGTGGTGTGAGACATTATAGTGGAGAATCCCTATATAAATATTGGGAGTGTTTTAGGAAACTATGTGCATGATGCCCCCTTCATCAAATCAGTGAGCAATTACTCATCTAGTATTTCTATGAGGGTCTTCTACCCACTAAAAGGAGCATGATTGATGCTGCTAGTGGAGGAGCTTTGATGGATAATACTCCTGAAGCTATAAGGAATTTGATTGCAAAAATGGCGGCCATCTCACAACAATTTGGCAATAGGTTTGACTCCTTATCCAAGCCTATTAATGAGGTAAGTGTTTCTTCCCTTGCACAATAAATTACAGGTCTAACTTCTCGTATTCGTCAATTGACTATAGGGAATATGCAGACAATGAAAGCTTATGGAATTTGCTCCATGGTAGGACATCCAACCGATACATGCCCAACTCTTTAAGAGGAATCTACTGAGCAAGCGAATGCAATGGGTGGTTTTTCTGGACAACAACAAAGGAAGTATGATCCCTAATCAAACATATACAACCCAGGATGGAGGGATCATCCCAATTTCAGCTATGGGAACCCATAAGTAAATCAGACTCTTGCTCAAAATTGCCCAAATTTTCAGCAATATCAGTAGCCATGCCCACCTAGACAACCATAGGGGCAAACTTCTAACTCTGGTATGTCTTTAGAAAATATTGTTAAGTCTCTTGCCATTAATACTTTGCAATTTCAACCAGAGAGAAAAGCTAGCATTCAGAATTTGGAGAATCAGACAAAGGCTAGCATTCAGAATTTGGAGAATCAAGTAAGTCAGATAGCTATTACAATTAATCAATTGGAAACACAAAATTCAGGAAAATTGCCTTCTCAAACAGTGGTGAACCCAAGAGAGAATGTGAGTACAATTATTTTGAGGAGTGGTAAAGAGATTAACATCCCAGCAAAAGTAACTCCTACACCAACAAAGTAAGAAAAAGGAAAAAATATTGTTGCAGACAAAGACCTTCCTAGGGACAATGAAGTGACTCAACGTAAGTTTCCACCTCTTTCTGAATATAAACTAGTACCACCTTTTCCACGAGTTTTAGCAGAATCTCACAAAATTAAGAACTATAAAGATTTCTATAAGACTTTTCCTAAATGTGAAGTAAACATTCCACTTTTTCATGCCATTAAACAAGTACCTCATTATACTAAATTTCTGAAAAATATATATACAACAAAGAGAAAACAAAAACTTCAAAGGTACGAGAAGGTGAGAATAGGGGAGAATGTTTCCTCAATCATTCAAAGAAAACTCCCTGCAAAGTGCAAAGATCCAGGTATATTTACTATACCTTGCATAATAGGTAACACTAGACTTGAAAAAGCCATGTTTGATTTAGGAGCTTTCATTAATGTTATGCCATATTCTTTATATGCTTCTTTGAAACTTGGACCTTTGAATAAGACTAATGTTGTTATTCAATTGGCTGATAGATCCAATGCCTATTCGAAAGGTGTAGTTGAGGATATTCTTGTGCAAGCCAGTGATTTAGTCTTTCCTACTGATTTTTATGTGCTATATGGACAATGGTAATCACACTACCCCCATTCTATTAGGAAGACCATTCCTAAAGACATCCAAGACTAAGATAGATGTTCATAGAGCACACTTACCATAAAATTTGATGGTAAAATTATTAAATTTAACATTTATGAAGTCATGAAATATCCAGATGATGATAATCCTATTTACTCCATTGATGTGATTGTTTTTGTGTACAGGAAGTTTTTGAACTTGATAAAAAAGATGAATTGGAAATTGCATCAGTAAATATCTTGAGGAAGAGAATAAGGTGTTACCTTTAAGTACTAATTTGCGGGAAACTATTGTAGCATTGGATGACTTTTTAAAGTTATCAAAATCAGGTAATGATCCTTACATTGAGTTACCAGTTTCTAACAAGAGCCTTTTACCCTCTATTTTGCAGGCATCTAGTCCAGGTTTAAAACCACTTCCCAGCCATCTTAAATACGTGTTCCTTAAAGATGGAGAAACCTTATCTGTGATCATTTCCAGTAAACTTAGTGCATTATAAGAAGAAAAGCTTGTATAGGTTTTGAAGAAGCATAAGAGGAATATTGGTTGGATAATGAAAAACATCAAAGGAATTGACCCATTTACATGCATGCTTCGTTATTTCCAGTTTGCAGTTGCTCCAGATTGAAGAAAGATGCAATGAGTCGAGCCAACGACTATAAACAAAAGCACTACTTGGGAGGCAACTCAAGGGGAGTTTGTGTTTCTTTTTCTTATTTTCTTCTTATTTCTGCATTTATATTATGGTTATTTTTGCATCTTCTTTACATTTAACCTTACATTGGGGACAATTTAAGTTTTAAGTGTGGGGGAGGAGATTTAGGTTTGGTTTAGGTTATGTTTTTTGTATTTTTTTTTATTTTAACTTTTATTTTTGAAAAAAAATGAGAGAGAGTCAGTTTTACCCTTTGTTTTAGTGGTTTCTGATGATTTGAGATTGAGGATGTCATGAGCAAGATTCAACTAAGCTTGAAAAATTCATGACATGATTGAATAAGTAATCTTCCAATTGCAATTGCTCAGTTTAGTTATTTTCCTTGAGAATGGTAATGATTAAATTTCGTAGATAAAAGTTGGTGAGATTTTAAGCCTTTAAACTGACACTTTCACATCAGTCTTATCCTTTTTCTTCATGAGAGATATTCTTCCATGGATTTGTTTCTCTAGAACTTGCCTTAATTCTTTTTGAGATCACATTGATACATGTATGCACGAACATGATTAAGGCCTTCTTTATTATGAACTACATGAGCCAAATAGCTTACCTTGTGATTAATTTTTTCTCTTGTTGAGCCCCTTTGAGCTTTATAGATTTTTATTGTGAACCTATGTTGCAAGCTTGAAACCTAGAAACATAATACTGTTAACTAAGCCATAGAGCTAGTGGAGCATGGGTTATCATTGTGCTATGTATGGATCTACAAGAAATAAAGTTATTGAGTAAAAAAATGATGAATGAAAAAGAGAAAAGAAAGAAAAAGTGAATATCAAAATTCCAAGGGAAGAGGTCTGCTTATTTATTGTATTCAAAGGTGAAATATATTGAAGAAAATAAGTGATTTTACATGTCTTATATATTTGAGCTTGAGTTGATTTATTTATGCTTCACTAATTTCAATAATGGCTTTTGAGCTACATTCCCAAATATTTTTAACCTTTACCCTAAAACCCTATTATAACCTATGAAAAGTTCTTATGATTCATGATATGCATGTAATCCTAATGATGGAGAATGAGAAGATATGCAAGCATATGGTAGATCATTTTCATAGAATGAATTTGACCGGAACATATACCCTTCAAATACATGAGAGTAGAGTGTTTATTTTTGTGAGGGTTCTACTTATTTAGTTTAATCCATCTTCAAGAGAGAATGCTTACTGAATGATTGTAGGTTATGTGATATTGATTTGTTCATGACATATTATGAGTTTTTAAGAGTTTTGATTATTCTTTATTTATGATAATTGCAACTTGATAATCTTTTGGGGAGGATGAATTTGAATTTTACCCTAGGACAAGCAAAAGTTAAGTGTGAAAATTTGATGAGAATACAAAATATCATATTTTATTCCCTTAATACTTAATCTTTCACATTTATTTGATTCCTATATGTACTCATTATTCTTATATTCTGATTTAGGAGACAATTGAAGTGGTTAATTAAGTGCAAAAAGGAGTCAATTGAAGGATTTTGGATGATTTTAGCATTACTCTATATTTTGGTCATAACACTCTCAGCTAACCTCCAATTGAGGTAATTAAAGGTTTTCTGGAAATATATGAAAATTTTTTACAACTTTTATGTTTAGAGTTTTCATAGATAAGAACTACATCAAGGGAAAAAATAGGAAAAATGCCAAAGTTAGGATTAAGTGCAGAGGAGAAGCAACAAGGAGTAGAGCACCGGAGGCAGAAGACCAGCGCCGTCGGCACCAACCCATGTCACACCCCCACCAACCTGGTAGCAAGGCGACATTGGCAGTGCCCGACTCTATTCCCCACTTTTCAAAAGTTGTAGATTTTGCATATTTTGCATATTTTTGACTCTCTATAAATAGTAGTTTCCTATGGTTTTTCAGGGTTCTTTTGCTAGGAGTTTTAGGAGGACTTTTTGGCAGCTTTTCTTTTCTATTTTATTTTTTTTTGTGATTGCATGGCCCTGCATGGCTAAACTTTTATTCTTAGTTTAACGAAACAAAAGCCTCAGAATCTATATACTGTAAGACCTAATTTGTTTTAATTATTTAATTTATACTTTGAGTATTGCATATTCTTCTTTGTTCATGATTATGATTGTTATATTTAATTGCTAGAAGATCTACTAGTTTATTATTCATTGCAATTTATCGCTAGATTATATATCAAATCTGTAATTGTTTAATCCCTCTAATCTACAAAGCAACTAGGGTTTGATAATTTGCTGTTGTTGTAGTTATTAAATCTTAGGAAAAATATTTGACTAAATTAAATGCAACCGCTTATGCTTGTGTTGTTTAGCTTCACCAATCTCTATAAATCTTAAGGCTGCTATTAGATTAAATCTCTAGCGAGTGTCTGAGGTTGTCTAGTAGTTAGGGTTGATTGGATTGCTTGTTTCTAATTAACTATGTTAAAAGAGAGATAGGAAAAATAATTTCAATGGTGAATATTCAAAGTATGATTTGATTCATTGCATCAATGATTAGTTATGAGATTCTGATGGTGGATGATGACTTGAACCAAGGTTTTCTTCTATGATAGATTTCTTTTATAACACTTTCTTAATTACATTCAAAACTCCCCTTTCTTGTTCACATTACATAAAACTAAGCTAGATATTTCTCATAAAATCGACCCTTATTCACACTACTATAGGCAATTTAATTAGACTAAGGTTTTAAATTTGGTTGCCTACAACAACAAACCAGTTATATGGGCAGCAACCACAGAGGGGCAAAGTCGTGAAGATTGTGATGGTCCAAAGTGCACAATACCTCAATAATGTGGCCACGTGCTGTTACAAATGGTAGAAAAGTTAGAATGGTTATCCAATATTGGAAGGTGATATTAGACATAAGTCCCAGAAATATGATAACAATGACTCATAAATGTAATTGAATGAATGATATGTCAAGTACTAGTCTGTGAACTTATAGGAGCTTAAGGGGAACGCTAGTCTAGCAAATGAAATTTGAGATTCTAAGATGATAAGTCAAATGGATTGTCTATATGTTTACATGACTGTGTCACATTATATAGTGCAGTAATGGTACTGAGGAAAAGAATAGATAAAAGAAAGGCCCCTATGGTAAAGTAAAAGCCACAAAGATGGTCTGTTTGCACCAGAGTTGGAGGAATAGCTATCTGGGAGGCTTATTTGGAGACTCCAGGAGAAGAAGAGCAGCTTGGACTGGGAAATACCTTGACGTTGACCTAGGATAAAGAGGGTGATGAAATGGTATCAGAGTTAAACCATGCTAGTAGAGTGGTTTGGGGCAAGGTAAGTCCTAGAATTGTGATGACAATGTTTCATAAATATAAGTGAATGAATGATATGTCAAATATTAGTCTGCAAACCTAAAGGAGCATAAGGGGAACACTAATTTAGCAAATGAGGTTTGAGGTTTTAAGATGATAAGTAGAATGGATTGTCTATATGTGTATATGGTTACATGACTGCGTCAAATTATATATTGTGCAGTAATGGCACCAAGGAAAATAATAGATAAAGGAAAGTCCCCTATGGTAAAGGAAAAGCCACAGAGATGATCTGTTTGCACTAGAGCTGCAAGAATACTTATTTAGGAGGCTTAGTTGGAGACGCATGGGGAAGAAGTGTAGCTTGGACTGGGAGATACCTCAAGGTTGACCTAGGATAAAGAGGGTGATGAATGGTATCAGAGCCGGAACCCCGCTAGTAGAGTGGTTCAAAGATGAACCAGGTGGAAGCTAGTGGGCCTGTAACATCCGGGGTTGATGAAGGAGGGGAGTGATCACCAGGGCTAGAAAGAGCCTGGACAAGGTGTGGCTTCTAGCAGGCTTCTAAGTGAAGGGTGACAAGGATGAACCGTCCCATATCAAAAAGGGGAGGAAAGTTCTTGAACTTTAAATTATGGGGTTCTATGTAAACTTGTTGAAGTGCTTTTTGTGGGGGTTGTATGGGCATCAACCATAAAGGGGCAAAGCCATGGGGACTGTGATGGTCCAAAGTGAACAATTCCTCAACAGTGGCCACAGGTTGTTACACTATAGTAACACAGTTGCAGTAACACTACTACAGTAATACTACTATAGTAACCTTCAGACAAACTTTTGTGCAACAAAATTTGTCCAAAAATTGTTAAATTTGGACAAATTGTTGTCTCTGTGAGTACTATAGTAACATTACCATAGTAACTACAGTAAAGAATCATTATTTTCAAACGGTTTAGAAATTTAATGAAAAAGCTTTTCATTTTTTAGCAATCATCTCCTTCTCTGTCAAGAACAAAGTTGCAGAATTTTCAACAGTTAAGAACCAATTAGAAGACAATGCATTCCAACAAGAGAAATTCGGAATAGTCTTCTTCATTAAAAGCTGCTCATCTACCTCCATTTTCTGCATTCAATGAAACCCATCTTCTACAACAATCAAGTTTTTGAGAAGAGTTATTTAAAGAGATGAGCTGGGACATTTTCAAAGGGGTTGTTGAATTCATATTGAAGATTTCTTTGACCTTTAACCTTCTCACCCTCAAGCAACAAAAGGCCAAAAAGCTTAAACCTTCTTCATTCATTCAAGAGCTTCATCTATCCAAATCTTCAAGGCCTCCTTTTTCATACATTAAGAGAAGAGCTACTGCAACATAGAAAGTCACTCAAATCATCAAGTCTTCCTGGCACTTTATTGAGATATCTATAAAAGTGTGCTTTAAACTTCTATCTATTTTTTTGTGATTGCCTCGAGCTGGTAGTGTGGACTAGACTCAGGAAGAAGTGTGATTATCTGAGTGCAAACAAGAGCTAGTATATTTACATCCCCAAGAGCTGGAATCTAGAAGAGCACTAGGAGCACTTGTTTATGCCCTTTAGAGCTAGAATCTAAAAGAGTGTTGGGAGCACTAGTTTTCGCCCCATAGAGTTAGAATCTAGAAGAGTACTGGGAGCACTGGTTATGCCCCTTTGAGTTAGAATCTAGAAAAGTATTAGGAGCACTGGTTATGCCCCTTCAAATTAGAATCTAGAAGAGTTTTTTGAGATTACTATTATATTTTCATTATATGAGATAGTGAAACCCAAGGCACAAGGAGTGTGTGCTCTTAGAAGAGTGGAGTAGGAAAGTTACCTGAACCACTATAAAAATTCTGTTGTCTATGTGTGTGCTATTTTTGATTACTTTACTTTCCTTGCGCATTATTGCTACATTATTTATTTCATAATTGCATTACACACAAACACGAAAAGAGAAAAATTGATTTAGTAGGGGTTAAGCAATAAATTTTTATAAACCCAATTCACCCCTCTCCTCTTTGATTAAGTCATCCTACAAGATCCAACAAGTAGTATCAGAGAGGGCTACAAAACTAATTATAGCGATCTGCATGGCTAACCCAATACTATCATCCTCTATATTCTGCGAAGGATACTCCACCTCTCAACTACCATATTGTGATTGATTCAATTATGCACAATGGAAGGGGAGATATAGATCTTATGACCAATAACCTTCAGCTATGGAAAATCATTTTCATTTGCATAAGTGGGGATGAAGTGAGAGCCCAATAAGAAAATATCAAGGTAATGAATGCCTTACTCCATGCCCTCTGCCTCACCATTTGCAAGTCTATCATAACCTATAAAAGTGCAATAGAAATATTCGATAGGTTGAAGGCAACTTTTGAGGGGCACATAGATTTGCACTCAAATGTTACTAATGCTACTTCTGAGAATGAATTAAGCACAAGAAATGAATGAAAGGAGGGGCAACCTCCTAAAGAAGAAGAAAAGAAAAAAAAACTAAAGAATTTGTGGAAGTGAAAGAATTACAAGTTAAAGAACCAATGCAGATTAAGAGGGAGGAATCTCAAGAAGAATTTGAGATTCTAGAAAATGATTTGTCAATTAATGATGTAGAGATTGAAGAAAAGCAAATCTATAAAGAAGGACTTGCAATTGAAAGAAAAGATTTTGAGCAAGTCAATAAGGAGAAAGAAGAGAAGTAAAGCAAGAAAAGAAAAAGGAGGACAACAATGAAAAAAAGAAAAAGGAAGAAGAAGAAGCAAAGTCCCTCCATCAAAGGCACAAACAATCCCTTCCCTTTGAGTTATGAATTGAAGAAAGAAGAAGAAGAAAAGAAAATCTATGAAGCTCCATCAAATAACAAATGGTTCCTAGAAAATGGATGAAAAAGATAACATTAACAGGAGAAAAGGCAAGTGCAAGTATGATTCTTAAACTCAAATGCCTCTATATTCTGTCATAATCTGCACTTATAATCTTTATTCATTCATTTTAATGTAGTTCTATTTGTACATCAATGGGATTTTAAAGTCTGATATTAGATTAGGATAGCTTTATAGTAAAAGATAAACTAGCAAAATCTAACAAAACTCAAGAGAGGAAAAACTTTCATATAAAAAGTTAATCATGGTCTGTTCAAGAATAATGAAGTTGAAATTATGTTTTGCAGTCTAGACTCTCAATGCATGCTACTCTATTAAAAAGAATTGCACTGACTAAGTTTCTATACATGTTCATATTTGATTGAGTTTACTAATGAAAAAAAAAAGTGCAATGATTTTTCTAAGGGTAGGCAGCTGAACAAAATCCTAAAGATGAAAGATCAAGCCAAATTCATCCAAGACATTAACTCTGGACAAAGCAAATCATCTCAAACAAAGCATCTTCTATTGGTAAACCAAGTCATCCACCTTCGTCCGAGACAAAGTAATAGCGAGACAAAGCAACAGTGTCCTAAATGATGATGACTCCAAACAATAGAGCTAAAAAAAAAAAAATCGAGCTTGACATCTCTATTCCAACTGCGAAATCTACAAAGGAGTATCAAAAAATGATAAGTTGCCCAACTTGATATATCTATTTGATGCAAAAAAACTATGCATCTCATTGCTTTACTTTCTAAATGTTTCTGAAATGAATGCCTTAGATTTGGATGAATATGAATTAATTATTTTTGAACTAAATCATTCTGAAATTTTAAGTTAAAATGTAAAACAATTAATCCTAATGTCATAATAGTTCTAAGGCATAAGTTCAGCTTATTTGGGAAACCTCATGGTTTAAGGTCTCAAATAGGTATTCCATGCCTAGTCATTCCTTTCAGAACCATCATTAAGGCTTGAATTCCTAAGATTGAAACCATTAACAAAATAACTTAAATCCTGGTGAATGCTTAAAGTTATGCTCATGTTATAAATGACTTTATCTTATCCATTATTCCTACTATTCATAACCATAATGTTTGTAAAAATGCTTGAGCATATACAATCTAAAATTGTATGATGAGAAAATTTAAATAATATGTGATGGTTTGTTTCATCCTAAGATATTTTTTGCATTATTTGAAACTTCTGCAGCATCTGGAGCTGTTTTAGTGTTTTGATCATAACTTTCTGGTACAAACTCAGAATTAAGTAATTCTTAATTCCTTAGATATATAATTTAAATGGCTAAAAATGTTTATTTATTGCTTTTTCTAAATAAGATTCATTCTATGAGTTATTTGGCCTCAAAGTGATGCCTTTTCACAATGTTAGGAGTTATTATTTCAGACATTGTTTTTGCTAGTAGAGACGGTTGTAGTATTTTAGCCATAACTTTCTTATATAAAATCAAAATCATGTGATACTTGATGCATTGGAAATTTAATAACAAAGAATATAATTTTTATGTTGAACACATTTTCCAAATCTGACTTCAGAACTACCAAAATTTGCCTAAAAGTGACACCTGTTATAATCGCCAGCTTCTTTTTATAGATTTTGATATCTAGAGTAGACGAAAACTTTGTTAAGTAAAATATTTACTCAAATGTCATTATAAACCACTAAAATTTATTTCGAAGAGAAATGACAATCCAAATCAAAAAATTAAAGACAAAGATGGAAATGTTCAATTCTCCTATAAATTATTAGACTTGAGAAACTTCATTACACACCTTAATGATCAGACTTTAGAAAGGCATTTATCCAATTATAAGAACTAGGAAATCAATGTAAAATATATATGACTAACCTTGCATTAATAAAATTCTTTGGTGATCAAATCCTATGTTGAATGCTGAAATATGATTCTTAGATAATTTGTTCAATTGATGAGATCCATAAATTATAGTATGAATAGGATTTGTAAAAGCACTTATGAGTATACAAGGACATACAAAAGACTTATGAATTTCTAAAGATAACTGAATGAGTGTGGTCTGAGTGAGTATGAAAAGTGATATCTATTTCAGATTGCCCCACTCTATTCAAGTTTCATAATAAGATGTGTTACAAGTAGAAATAATGATGTTTCTTACAAATCTAATCTTAGATAAATTGAAGAAGTATTTTCATGAAGCACCTTTGGATCAAGCACTAAAATTTAATTATTTTTGATGATTCAAAATTTAAGTTAGAAGAAATCATCATTGCTGAAGATATTTTTAAAAAGTTTATATTTTGGAAAAGATAATTTTTAAGCATGTGAATTCAAGGAACTTGAGAAAACCTAAGGAGTGCTATGTAAAGAGCAAAAGTGGTCTATTTTTGTTAAAGAGCAAATCAAAACTAGGTGATATAGTATTAGAAGATGATGATCTCATCATGGTAAATAGGCCTCAATTTGTGCATGAACATCATTATATCATTAGTTGAAGATCTCATGGATTCGATTGCAGCAACAAATCAATGCCTTTGTTGAGCACCTTTACTTGGAGATTTTGATGGAGATTACCTTAATGGTCATACTTTTTAGTCCATCTTTTATAGATAGAAAGTTGAGTAGATTAGACTGCTTAAGCATACCTAATGATCAAATTGATAGAAATATCAATCTGAATTAAGAAAATTTCAGTGTTGCCATCACCAAACAACATCTATGAACTACAAACTAGTGAGAAAAACAAACACAAAACACAACAATTAGGATCATGCATTGTCATATCTAAACTATTGAATGACTGAAATAATATGTTTTTGATTGAAATTGTGATATTTTCATTTTTTGATGTAGTGAGGATTATTATGGATTCTCTATGATAAAATCTGGCATAAATTACAAAATTGTTTGAAATGATATAAATCTTGATTTAATATCCTTGATGAATGATGCATCATTGAAATGATATATGAATTGATGTATATTTGAAAGCTATTTACATATCTTTAAAACTTCAATTAAAATTATCCAATGATTGAATGTTGCCCATGACATGAACTTATCCTTTATATTGATGAAAACTTTTCTTATCTCATGTTCATGCTTATGCTTTGTATGAGATCAAGCAAGATCCATATGTGGTTGTGAACTATTTAGGAACCTAATAATATAGGGGGAGAAATATGTAGATTTATTAGTCACAAACTTAATACAAAAAGGGAAAAGCTTGGAACAAAAGAAAACATGGGAAAGAATGGACTGTGCCTTATATGTTTCTGCTTTGTGTGTTTTGATACAACAAAGGGTAGTATAACATTTTGAATGAAAGCGTTGATAATATATCGTTGATAATATATCATGCTCCTGATTGCATTTACCCATCCTATTCTAGCTTTTAAGGGGGAGACATATCCCATTCATCTACTATACCTTTTTGATGCTGACTAAAATGGAGAAAAATGTAGAAAGACTTGTTTAAGAAATTGAAATGGTATTCGGAAGGGCGCTTGTCATGACTTGCATTTAATAGAAGAACAACATCATACGTCATGACCTATCTTTATCAACCTGCATAGGATTATACATTTCAATTAGATAGAGAGAGTTTGCTATTAGCTCATTATCATATCCTTTACATGTCACAAGTCTTCAAGTTTTGCCATCATAAAAAAGGAGGAGATTGTTAAGATTATCGTATGATTTTGATGACACAAAACTTATTTTAGATTTGATATAAGCTAATGATCTTGATTAATTTAGAAAGCTTGAAATATAGTCAAGTATACTTGAAGAAGTATGCATTCTATTAAAAAATCATTTATGCAAGCATATTTGCAAATCATTTGAAAATGAAGAAAAATATTGCAATTAACTTGGCTTATCATATTATATTATGTTGGGTCATATTTACAATTGTTAGGATCAAAGTATGTATTTCA
>JAYJMB010002084.1:42615-59789 GCA_036873735.1 Pouteria campechiana
GTGCTTGAATGAGTTTATGTTATTTAAAACATGATTAAAATTATCATCAATGCTTTATGACAACCATCTTTGGATAAATACTAAGCAAGAAGAATTTGTCCCAAACTAACTTCGGACAAAGCCATTCGCATTGCTACAGTGATTCACTATAGTGAATAGCTATAGTAAATCACTATAGTAACCTTCAGACAAATTATTTGGGCAGGAAAATTTGTCTAAAACTTACTTTGAACAAAGTGTCTCTGCGAATGCTATAGTAACACTACTACAGTAACCTTCGGGCAAACTTTTGGATAGCTAGATTTGTTAAAAATTAACTTTGGACAAAATGTCGTCTCTACGAGTACTCTAGTAATGCTACTATGGTAACTTGCTATGGTAAAAAATAATGTTTTCAAAAGATTTAGATAATGCTCTACAAAAAGCTTTCCATTTTTGAGCAATCATCTCCTTCTCTGTCAGGAACGAGGTTGCAGACTTTCTAATAGTGAAGAACCAATCAGAAGACAAAGCATTCTAATGGGAGAAATTTAGAATGGTCTTTTTCATTAAAAGCTACTCATGTACCTCCATTTTTTACATTCAATGAAACCCAACCTCTACAATAGTCAAGTTTTTTTAGAAGAGTTATTTAAGGAGATGAGTTGAGACATTTTCAAAGGGGTTGGTGAATTCATATTGAAGATTTCTTTTACCTTTAACCTTCTCACCCTCAAGCAACAAAAGGCCAAAGAGCTTAAACCTTTTTCATACATTAAGGAAAAAGCTATTGCAACACATAGAGCCACTCAAATAATGAATTCTTTCCCAACACTTTATTAAGATATTTGTAAAAGTGTGCTTTAAATTTCTCTATCTGTTTTTCTATGATTGCCTTGAGCTGGTAGTATATACTAGACTCAACAAGAGCTATGACTATCAGAGTATAAATAAGAGCTACTATACTTATGCCCCCTAGAGTTTGAAACTAGAAGAGTGCTAAGAGCACTGGTTCCCTAGAGTTGGAATCTAGAAGAGTGCTCGTAGCACTATTATATTTTCATTATATGAGATAGTGGAACCCAAGGCATAAGGAGAGTGTGGAGTGGAGTAGGGAGGTTGCCTGACCACTATAAAAATTGTATTGTCTATGTGTGTGCTAATTCTGATATCTTTACTTTCCTTGTGCTTTATTGCTTCATTATTTATTTTACAATTGTATTACACACAAACACAAAAAGTGGAAAATTGATTTAACAGGAGTTAAGTAACAAATTTTTATAAACCCAATTTACCCCTCCCCTCTTAGGTTAAGCCATCCTACGAGATCCAACAGTACCAATAAAGGAAATTATAGAGAGAGCACCTAGGTGATAGAGGCCTATCACACTCACCATTCGCATAGATTTGTTGAGATCTCTACAGCAATCATATTTAATAGAGGAAAGTTACAAACAAGACCAAAGACCTCTTTGAGCTTGCGAATGTCCACAAAGGATTTCGATTGAGGAGAGGTGATGAAGATAGAGGTTTATCATTGTAATAGTAAAAAATCCAAGTAACGCTTTGATGAGTGAATTTTATTCACTTATATTTTGTATTTTTAAGCTTAATTCCATGCAATCTTTGATTAGTTTTATGTGAATCTCACATATTTTTGTTGTGTGTTTAGGTGAGTGGAAGAGTGGAGAAAAGGAGAGAAATCAAGCCAAGTTGAAGCGCCAAAGCAGGAAAGGAAGTTGAGTGCAGAAGCAATGGAGCAGAGTTGAAGAAGTGAAGTGGCAGAATGGACTGCGTGGTGGCACCGCCGACCCCAGCAATTGATCAAACCCCAGATTTTGTATTTTTTTAATGTTGTGGAATTACTACATTTTTAGCATTATTTAAGGATCCTTTTGAGAGTTCGAAAGGAGGCTTTTAGAGAGAAGTGTTAGGGTTTCTTGGTGGCCACTCTTAAGAGATTTTGTGGAGTAGCAAAGGAGGATTCAAGTAGAGCGAAGGCGATTCAAGAAGGTGATTTGCAGTACGATGTTTATCATGAAGGAAGTTTTTTTTTATTTTCTTCAAGAACTAATTCCTTCTTTCTAGGGTAAAGATGTAACCCTTTTTGATGAACCTTGTTATTTAGATTATTGATTATTTAATGCAAGTTTGTATTTTTATTCATGGGTTTTATTTCAATCATTTGATTTATGTGATTGCTTGATTACCAGTTTTATAAGGGCCTATTTGGCCATGCATTTACACAACGTGAAAGTGCTTTCAAGCCCTCAAAAGTTCTTCTGCAGTTTTTTTTGAATGTTTGGTAGTTATTTCAAAAGTGTTTCACCCCACCGCCAAAGGTTAAAAAACTGCGGTTTGGCAGAAGCTCCAAAATGAAGCTTCTACAGTTTTCTCCGTCAGGCCAAATAGGCCCTAAATCTTATTGATTGTCTATGCATGGTTAAGGCACACACCTAACACATAACCATGAGCTTCCTTGAATCAAAAGAGTAGAAGATTAAGGTGCATACCTAATGCACAACCACTCAATTCTACTTAGTTCATAGTTCTAGATCATAATGGGTTTTCACCTCAATTATACTACGCACCATAGGTATTTGGAATGAGTGAAAAGTGCTTGCTTTAAATTTGCACACTAAACACTAATAATCGTATCATAGACAGAACGAACCCAAGCAAGCATTGAATCTAATATCCAGAATCAAGGAGGAGTCATTAAGTGGTGAAATCTAACCTCTAGACCTTTGCCACTTGCAATCTATCCTAAATTACATGATGGCCATAGATTTTTTATTATCTTCTTAGTTTATTATTCACATTAGTTTAATCCAAAAGTCATCTTTTCAAAGTTAGTTTTAGTTAGTAACTCAATTTAATTAAATCAGGTGACCATTTTTCATGGGATCGAACCTTGCTCATGCACACTGTACTTGTGAGGTATTATAATTTGAACCATCAAGTTTTTGGCACCGTTGCCAGGGAATGGTTCCAAATCGATTTGATTAATTTAGTTATAAATTTTTTTTTAGGATTGTATGTGTTTAGGATTTTTAGTTGTTTGATTTTCTTTCTTTTTATTGAGTTGTGATTTCAAGGAAGAAGAATAGATGAGAGAATTCATGGAAAATATATATGAGATGCTTGGTGCAAACTCACAACAGATAAGTGTTAGAGGTAACTCTAGAGGAATGTATAAATTGAATTCTAACACTGAGCTTTTTATGCAGATGTTAGAGCTTGCCAAGAAGATGAAGATGATGTGCCCCATGGTGATAAACCAGATATAACCAATTCCCACTAAGGTATGTTCTGTTTGTGGTATTTGTGGTCATTTATACAATGCTTGTCCTTTTAAGTAGAGTTTTGTAGAATCTTTAGGACAGGCCAATAGAATGAATTTCTATAACCAACCATCCCTTGATGATCCATATCCTGGTTGGAGAAGTCATCTCAATTTTTCATGGAATAATGATCCAAATCAGATTCAATTTGAAATGTGTTTTTAATCAAGGAAACCCACTCTTGAAGAAACATTACAAAGTTTTATCTAAGCAACCCAAACTCAACTCTAGATGATGAAACGACGTTCCAAAATATTGAAGCAAGATGCCAAAATGTAGAGGCATCCATGAAGATTATAAAGACTCAATTGGGGCAGAAGCTGTGCAAATCCACACACTTGGGAAGTTGCCTAGCCAGCTCGAGTAAGCAAAAGTGATCAATATATTGAGAAGTGGAAAGGTAATTGATAATAAAGTTTGCAAAAAAATTGATGATTCAATTGTCTGCAGGAATTGACAAGGGAAAGACAAAGGCAAAAGAGGATGTGCATTCAACGAAGGCAGTGTTTTCAATAGTTGACCTACTAGTCAACTACTAAGCACCTCACCTTATGATCCTGTAGTTCCTTTTCCAAAAGGTTGAAGCAGAGCAAATTCGATAAGTGATTTTTTAACATTTACAATATTCTTTGTAAAGTGAATGTAAACTTGTCTTTCCTTGACATGATAAAAAATATGCCTACTTATGCTAAATTCTTGAAGGAACTTAGTGCAAGGAAGCATAAGTATGAGCCTTATAAGAAAGTAATTATTTTAAAAGCAACCAGTGCAATGTTGCAAACAAATCTACCCCCAAAATTAAAGGATCCAAGTAGTTTTAATATCTCAATTACTATTGGAGGAATAAATAAAGTAAAAGCATTGCTAGATCTAGGAGCAAGCATAAATTTGATGCCTTATTTTGTTTATTTACAGCTTGGTTTGGAGAATTGAAACCCAATACAATGTCTCTTCAGCTTGCAGACAAATCAATAAAATATCCTAGAGGCATTATAGAGGATATTCTTGTGCAGATAAATAAATTGATTATCCTAGCTGATTTTGTAGTGCTTGAAATGGAAAGGCAAATGATTCTAGAGAGAGAAGTACCCATTCTTTTAGGATGCCCATTCATGGCTACAACTAAGACAATCATTAATATATAAAATGATAAAGTTGAAAATGACTATCTTAGATGAAACAATGGAATTTTATGTTTAAAATTCCCTTTCATTGCCTTTTGATCCTAGTGGTTATTTTCAAGTTGATGAGACTCAATTGTTTTATCTACTTTTGTGCAACAAGAAGCAAATGATAAATTGGAATTAGTGCTTACTGTGAATGGATTGGTGGAAGATGGAGAAGCAATGCATTTGAAGGAAACACTTGATAGTGCAGAGCAAGTGGAAGTTGAGGAAAATCTCTCAAGAAGAGCTTTTAAACAAGCTAGCCCAAAAGTGGAACATGCAATGACCACATCACCACCATTAGATTTGAAGCAATTGCCTAAGAGTTTGAAATATGTATTTCTTGGTGAAAATAATACCTTTTCAGTTATAATTGCTTTTGACTTGTCTATGGATGAGGAATATAGGTTATTGGCTATTTTGAGAGAGCACAAGGGAGCTATAGGTTGGACCTTTGCATATATCAAGGGGATTAGCCCCATGGTGTGCATGCATAAAATACTTCTAGATGAGGATGCAAAGCCTTTTAGAGATGCACAAAGGAGATCGAACCCACACATGAAGGAGGCTGTTAGAGCTGAGTTTATCAAACTATTAAATGTAGGTATTATCTACCCTATTTCTGATAGCAAATGGGTAAGTCCAGTACATGTTGTGCCAAAGAAATTTTGTCTCTTTGTTGTTAAAAATGACAATGATGAATTGGTGCCCATGAAAATGACTATAAGATGGCGAATGTGCATTGATTATATGAAGATCAATGTAGCCACAAGAAAGGATCATTTTCCTCTCCCTTCATTAAACAAATGCTTGAAAGATTAGTAAGTCATGCTTACTATTATTTTTTAGATTATTTTTCAGGTTACAATTAGGTTCCCATTACCCCAGAAGACCAAGAAAAGACTACTTTCACTTGCTCGTTTGGAACATTTGCCTATCGGAGGATGCCTTTTAGTTTATGCAATGCCCTTGCAACCTTTCAAAGGTGTGATATCCATATTTTCTGACATATTTGAAAGGTTCATTGAGGTGTTCATGGATGATTTTTCTATTTTTTGAAGATTCGTTTGATGACTACCTTAATAACTTGATATTGGTACTTAAAACATGCATTGAAATGAATTTGACATTGAGTTGGGAGAAGTGTCATTTCTGAGTTAAACAGGGAATTGTACTAGGCCACATTGTTTCAGTAAAGGCATTGAATTGGACAAGGCAAAAATTAAATTGATTTCCAAGCTACCTCCCCCAATTTGGTTAAGGGAGTTAGAAGCTTTCTTGGCCACACAAGCTTTTACAAATGATTTTTAAAGGATTTCTCAAATATCTCTAGACCGCTCTATAAGCTATTGGCTAAGGATGTAACATTTTGTTTTGATGAGGAATACCTTGTTGTCTTCGATACCTTGAAAGAAAAATTAATGTTAGCTCCAATTTTAGCAGTGCTTGATTAGTCCATTCCGTTTGAGCTCATGTGTGATACATCAGATTTTGCTATCAGTGCTATTTTAGGACAAAGAGTAGACAAATTGTCTCATGTGATTCGTTATGCAAGTAGAACTCTGAATGAAGCACAATTGAACTATTCCACTACTAAAAAGAATTACTTGCAATTGTGTTTGCTTTGGAAAAATTTCATTCTTACTTGATTGGTTGAAAGGTAACTGTTTATTCTAATCATGCTGCATTGAGATACTTGCTTACAAAGAAGAATGACAAGCCCAGGTTGATCAGGTGGATCTTATTGTTGCAAGAGTTTGACCTGATAATCAAGGACAAGAAAGGTTGTGAGAATGTTTTAGCAGATACTTGTCCATGTTGGTGGAAGGAACCGATTTCGTGCAAGAGAGAGGCAAGGAAAGCATTCCCATCAATGAGATCTTTCTTGATGAACAATTATTTTCTATAAAGGGAAGTGAATCTTCATATGATGATATTGTGAATTAATTGGCTAAAGGAGCTTTTAATCCTATGTTGAATTCGCAGGGATGGAAGAAGTTGCTGTCTATGGCAAGGCATTATTTTTGGGAAGATCCAATCCTTGTCAAACTATGTCTAGACCAAATTATTAGATGTTATGTGCTAAAAGAGGAGCAACAAAGCATACTGAGACATTACCATACATTCAGCTATGGAGGTATTTTGGAGGGAAGAAAACTGGTTTAAAGATTTTTCAGTTTGGTTTCTATTAGCCAACTGTTTTTAAGGATGCTCGTGCCTTTTGTGCGATGTGTGACAAGTGTCAGCGAACATGGAATATCAAAAATTGAGATGAGATGCCACTAATAGGTAATCTAATGGTTGAATTATTTGATGTGTGGGAGATTGACTTCATGGGACTATTTCCCCCATTGAATGGTAACTTGTATATTTTGCTCGATGTAGATTATGTTTCTAAGTGGATTGAGGCGATGGCCACTAAGACTAATGATGCTAATGTAGTGCTAAGATTTTTGAAAGAAACAATCTTTTCCAAGTTTGGCACTCCAAGGGCCATCATTACTGATAGTGGAGCTCACTTTTGTAATAAGGCTTTTGCAGCTCTACTTAGAAAGTACAACATTACACACCGAGTTGCAACTCCTTATCATCTGCAAACGTCTAGGCAATTTGAGGTTAGCAATTAGCAAATTAAGGCAATTTTGGAAAGGACAGTAAACACTATAAGAAAGGATTGACCAATGAAGTTAAATGATGCATTGTGGGCTTACAGAACCCCCTTCAAAACCCCAATCGAAATGAGTCCTTATAGACTTATTTTTGGGAAAGCCGACACTTACCAATTGAGCTAGAGCACAAAGTATATTGGGTAATCAAAAATCTGAATTTTGATTTGCAAAAGGTAGGAGAGTAGAGGAAATTGCAGCTCAATGAACTGTAAGAGCTGAGGAACTAAGCATACGAGAATGCAAAAATTTACAAGGAATAGACAAAGAATTATCTTGATGAATTCATTCGCAAATGGTGATTGATCTTGGAATGGAAGTTTTACTTTATGACTCATGTTTGTGTTTGTTTCCAGGAAGGTTGGTCCATTCTTAGTCAATTAAGTGTTTCCAAATGGAGCCATCAAACTGAAGAATTTGAATGATGGCAGCACTTTCAAAGTCAATGGGCACCGAGTGAAGCAATATGTCAGAAATGGCTTGCAATTGCCATTAAATGAAGTCTGTAATCTTGAAATCCATAAAAAGGGAAGTCATCTTGCCTAAACGTTAAATACAATGCTTCTTGGGAGGCAACCCAAGCTTTTGAGTTTTTCTTTTTCTTTCAGTTAATTTGAGTTATTAGGAAGAATGAATTCCTTCATTAGTTTATAGGGTAGCATTAAGGTAGTTTGCTTTAGCTATATTTTGAATTTTTGCAATGAATAATTTGCTTTTCTATGTTAATGATAGGTTAAAGACTTGAAGCAAGTGAATTTGAAGCAAAACCAATGAGGATTCGAAGCAAGGATCACATGATGTAAGTGATGGAGTCATGGATCTAAATAAGTGATTTGTCAAAGACAGGAATTGAGAGAAGCAAAGTACTTGAGATTCAAGGTAAAAATATTATCACAATGTGCTAAAGGAGGAGAGAGGTGACAAAAAAAATGTATGCAAGGGGGCAGTGTGGTGGCGCCGTCAGGGCCTGAAACCCAACATAGCCCCCTCCCACTCATGCCTAGCCACTCACCTCTCTTCTCTCAAAACCCAAAACCCCACGTCTTACCTTCTCTTCTCCATACTCCAACCCCTTCCTATCTATACATCAAATCCCTCCCATTCCACCACCAATTTTACTCCATAAATCTCCCAAACACATCAATATTCATCCATCTCTCTCATACCCTAAATTCTCATCCACTTATTCTTCTACAAGCCATCTTCCCAAGTTGGGTTCTCAAAGATAATTGAGGCTTAAAGAAACCAAGTGTTTGTCAATATACCTCAACAAAAGTTTACTACTTCTGGACCATCTAAGAGATAGAGGGCAGAGTACGGGCCTACCTTTTCCAATGAGCACCGGTAGCAATAGACAATGATGCAAATTAACTTCCTCACGAATCATGCTATGGCGATGCAGTCTATGTTCTAGAACTATAACTTTTTCAGGATGCAGGCTCAGTTGTCTTTCCCACTCCTCCAGTTTTTCAACCATTCCCTCCACTAGCTGATGGTGAAGAGTCAGTTTCCTATTCTAATGATTGATCTGAAACAGTTTAGGGAAGTCCTCGGTTCTAATGTTTTATTTTCACATTGAGGACAATGTTTTGTTCAAGTGTGGGGGAGTAGTTGTTTGTTTTATTTAACTTCTATGTTTTGTTTAGAGTGTCTTGTTAGAGTATTTTACTTTTTATTTTAGAATGTTTTGTTTAATTTTGACTCTATTTTTGTGAAATTTACATTATGATTATCAGGATTTGCCTCTAAAAGTAATTGTGTGCCAATGTGTTGAAATTAATTAGGATATCTCTCTTTTATTAATCACCAGCATGCTGAGTTTTTTTATTACCATTGCATATAATATAGGAAGAAGGATAGGCATTCCTTGTGATTTACTGATTCTTGTACAAATTTCTTCTTTTTCATGACTGATGAAAATCTTTCAAGCACATTATGTTATAATCATGCAAAGTGCATGTGAATTAGCAGACAGTGTTGTGAATCCATTGACATATTTTGATTGACATAAGCATGTTAAAACTTGTTTTATTATTCCTTAAGGTGAAATCCTAGACAATAGTTTACTTGGAAGTGATCTAGGCATTTTTTG
This sequence comes from Pouteria campechiana, assembly GCA_036873735.1. NCBI lineage: Eukaryota > Viridiplantae > Streptophyta > Magnoliopsida > Ericales > Sapotaceae > Pouteria > Pouteria campechiana. The sequence continues at coordinate 51,863 of JAYJMB010002084.1, forward strand.
ATTAGTTTGATTCTTTCAAGCTAACTTCGTATATTCATGTCACTAGTGTCCCCATTGAGCTTAATAAAAGAATGACATGTACAAAGCATATAAAAACCACCATTCGAATTTTTTCTTTAACCTCATTATCTAATCTTATTTTAGCCTGAAAAACCATGTTTTACCTACTAAGAGACATTATATACTTTTGTTTATTGATAGGTATGAATAAAGCAAAAGAAGATAAGTTTGGGGATGTGAAAAATTGAGCATGCCATGATAGAGAAAAAAAACAAGGGACAAAAGAAAAACAAGTCAAGCAAAGAAATATGTTTCGAATTGGGGGATCATATCCTATGAATTAAAAAGAAAACAAGTTTGGGTGTGTGATAATATTACAGTCCTGAATTAAGGAAAGATAGAGAAAACCCCAACAAAAGTTAAGAGAGTGAAAAATCTTGTGCAAGTTTATTATATCTCTTACTTTGTTGATCTTTACTTTCTTTTTTTGTTAGCTAAATCAAAGGCCCTATTACAAGCTTAGCTAAGAGCTATTAATCTAAGTGAATAAGAGTTGTCTACATTAGTGGAGGGAGATTATGAAAAGCAAGCTTATGATGTGTTTTGTGAAAATCATTAGAATCATTAGTTCACATATTGTTAGTTGACAAGTATTCATGGAGCATGTGATTGACATAGCACATACACTCACACTTTTCACTTCATGGAAGGTTGATGAATTATCAGTTTTAGGAAGTTACTTTGGAGGTGTCTTGAATAAATTCTGAATTATGTGTACATAAGTAATTTGTCTAGCATGTGTTTGATTGTTTAAGAGAGAGGTTATTCTAATTGTTTCATTAGTTTGGTTGCTATTTTGCTTGAGGACAAGTAAGGGTTTAAGTTTGGGGGTATTTGATGAGTGAATTTCACTCACTTATATTTAGTATTTCAAGTTTAATTTCATGCAATCTTTGATTAGTTTTATGTGAATCTCACATGCTTTTATTGTGTGTTTAAGTAAGTGGAAGAGTGGAGAAAAGGAGAGAGAAATCAAGCCAAGTTGAAGCACCAAAGCAGCAAAGGAAGTTGAGTGCAAAACCAATGGAGCAGAGCTGAAGAAGTGAAGTGGTGAATGGACTACATAATGGTGCCACCAGCGCCAGCAGCTGATCAAACCCCAGATTTCGTATTTTTTTAATGTTGCAGAATTGCTACGTTTTTAGCCTATCTTTAGCAGTATTTAAAGATCCTTTTGAGAATTTTGAAGGGGACTTTTAGAGAGGATGGTGGCTATTCTTAGGTAATTTTATGGAGCAACGAAGGTGGATTCAAGAAGAGTGAAGGCGATTCCGGAAGGTGATTTGCAGTATGATGTTCATCATGAAGGGAGTTTCTTTTATTTTCTTCATGAACTTTCTTTCTTTCTAGGGTGAAGATACAACCCTTTTTGATGAACCTTATTATTTGAATTATTGATTATTTAATGCAAGTCTATATTTTTATGCATGAGTTTTGTTTTAATCATTTGATTTGTGTGATTGTTTGATTACCAGTTTCATAAATCTTATTAAAATGTCTATGCATGGTCAAGGCGCACACCTACCGCACAACCACTCAATTCTACTTGGTTCATAGTTCTCGATCGTAATGGGTTTTCACCTCAATTATGCTATACACCATAGGTAATTGGAACAAGTGAAAACACTTGATTTAAACCCGCACACCAAACTATAATAATCATATCATAGGAAGAACAAACCCAAGCAAGCATTGATTCCAATATCCAGATAGCAAGGGGAGTTATTAAGTGGTGAAATCTAACTCCTAGACCTTTACCACTTACAATCTATCCTAAATTGCCTGATAGCCATAGATTTTTTATTATCTTATTAGTTTATTATTCACATTAGTTCAATCCAAAAGTCATCTTTTCAAAGTTATTTTTAGTTAGTAACTTAATTTAATTAAATCAATTGACCATTCTTTGTGGGATAGACTCTTGCTGCTATACATTCATGCACTTGCGAGGTATTATAATTTAAATCATCGCGCTCCAATGGTTATCTTTCAAGGAACTTCATACAGATTCTATTTAAGAAAAAGAGAATTCTTGAGGGTTTCATAAGCTAAAAATGAATCATTCACAACACACCTAATTAATCTTCCAAGTGCAATCACTCCAAAATGCCCCAATGTTCAAAGAGCTTCAAGCTACATCAAATCCAACATAAAAGGAGTTTGAAGCACTTTGTCTTCATTAAGTAATCCTTACCCTTGAGCTTATTTTGTGTATAACTCAGCCTATCAAGAGGCATTACATTGTACGTATTCATATTTGGGTATTTGGGTTTTTACTACCAAGGAAGGGAATCCTTGTAGTAGGATGTGTTATAAGAGATCTTGTGATATTGGAAAATCAAAGAAGGTGTGATTCCACATGTGAATAGTGGAACCCAAGATTGGTTGGGGATGCATTGGAGAGTGGAGTAGGTGCTGAGTGGACCCAAACCACTATAATCCTTGTACGTCATTGGTGTGCATGCTTGTGTGCTTCCACTATAATCCTTTTTTCTACACTTGCACATCTATTTAATCTACCAATATTGCTTAGTTTTATGTTTTGTTATACACCTTATTTTAGGACCAATAGGTGGTATCAATCCTAACTCAACAATTAGGCCATTTAATCTCTTCAAGTCTTAAATGAAAGGGTACAAGAATCCCCTAGTTTGAAAAGTCTAAATTAAAAGGATGAATTAATTAATCATCTAAGAGGACTTTTATAGGATGAAATGTTTCTTAGGTTATGTTGTGAAAGAAAGGATATTTTGGCTTAAATTTTCATGAAGCTAAGTTGCTTGAAAATAATTTTGCTAAGTCAAAACCAATGTTGATTTTGATGATGAATGCAAACAAATGAACAAATATATGAGTGATAAAGAGGGCACTAACAATTCCATTTCCCAAGTTTTGCAAAAATAAAAATGAAAAACATAAAGTTTCACACTATGGGATCAAAGCAAGTGTGGTTAAGGACTAAAATTAATTCAAGACAAGTCAATGGGGTCCAAACACTCCCTAAAATAACTAAAGAAGGAAGAAAAGTAGTAAATGTGAATACTTTTCAAAGATAACTTCTACAGAAGAGAACAGAGAGGATAACTTTCCTCCCAACAAAGGTCTCCAAGGGAAACTAAAAATGTCTAAGGAAGCTTTCTACAAAGGAGACTTTAAAGGAAATAAACCCCAAAACAAAACTCTTAAGATATAACCATTAGGAAAATTTCAAAGTGATGAAGTTGCTAGAGGAATCTATAGAGGAATTCTACAAAGTTACAGAGGTCTCTTTAACATGCTAACTAGAAAGTGAGTTATAGAGTTTTTCTATAGAGGAAACATAGTCGGCTATAAGGGTCTATATCAAACCCTATTCACAAGACTTCAAATCTATGGATTAACAAAGTCGTTGAAAGAGGAGATCATCGAGCTATAGAGGTTTGTTATTAATTAAATAGACACTAACAATAGAGTTTTCTACCTACCACATAGTTTTATAGCTGCCTATACAACTTTTCCATACACAATTCTCAAACAACGTCCAACGGTTGAGAAATCAACGAAATCAAAAATTATATAAATGATTTAGTTGAAAGAGAATTAACTTTTTTAGAGCTTTAAAAAATCCAAGTGTTGACTCCACTATGCTGAAAGATACGACAAGCTTGAAAGTTACATGTTCTCTACACCAAAAGGAGCTTTGAAGCATGAGGTGTTTAATGAGTAACATTTATCTTTTCATTCTTAATGGTGTACATCTTAGCCTATCTCTAGAGGCATAAACTTTGTACAAATATTGCTTAGTTTTTACACTCTGATGAGAGTGTAAGTTTTTGCAAGTAAGTTACTTGAAGGAAATGCAATTTTGTCAACCTTGCAAGTTATTGAACTTACTTTGTGAGCTTTGTAAGAGTTAGTTTGTGAGCTCTGGAAACCAATAAGCTATGTGAAAGATTCATGATAGTGGAACAAAAGACAAGGAAGTGTCTTAGAGAGTAGAGTAAGGACCTATAGTAGGTTGAACCACTATAAAAATACCTATGTACTTTTAAGTTTATCTTCATTTATTTTTGCACATTTTTCATTTGGCCAAAAAGTTTGTGAAGCTTAATTCACCCCTCCTCTTAAGCTACTATTCTAAAGAGACCAACAATTGGTGTCAAAATAGGCTTCCCTTGTTAATCTCATTTGACTTATTTATTAAGTAATGAAGAGATCCACAATGGCTAGTTTCTTCCAGAACACTATTGTAGAGGGTTAGTCCACTACCTATCGACTTTTTTTTGATAGATCTGACTAGGGTATTAGAAAATGAGAATGCAAAATTTTATGATGGCCACAAACCAGTAGTTGTGGCATACTATAAAAAATGGAAAAGTTATCCTCAACTTAGAGAAAAAACTTGCCCAAAGTTAGATAAGAAGCAAGGAGAACCTTAGAAGAAATATCATTCATACTTCAATAAGAGAAAAAACAACAATAACAACAACAATAATAATAGCCAAAGCAGTAGAGGATTTGAAAAGAAAATGAAGGGTATGGCTACTTGGGAATTGTTATAAGGAATGATGAATGAAAGTCCAAGCGAGGTAGAAGAAGAACACGAGGCATAGATCAGTACACTCACTCTAAGAAGAAGAAACCAAGAAGAGCATTACACTGGAATAAGATTCATAGTAATCCATGAAGATGAGGTAAACTCTGAAAACACTTAGAGACTATTGGATCTCCTCCAAGTATACATGGTCACAAGTAATATAGAATTGATGAGTTAGAGTATCGTTCCCTCGAAGATTTGTTTGATTATCACACTAATTAATAAACTTAGATTAGATTTGTATTATTTGGTCTGCTGAATTTCAGAAGATGCTATAAGAACTAAATCTAAACAAAACAATGAAACTATATTGGCAACAGAGCAAGTGAAGATAATATCCAGAGAGTCAACTTCACCTAACAATTTCACTTGTATTGATGTAATGCATTGATCAAATTATTATTCCTATCATTGTCAATCGAATGCACCGAAGTATCTATCACCCTTTCTCAAGTGCTATGATAGGTGTTTATTGAAACTACCTTCTATGTCTTCAGGCAAATCCACATCAATAAACCCATTAAGCCTAGGCATCCATTGTGATCTATGCACTCGCAAGGTCATATTCATAGAGATTGCATATGCACAATAGCTATCTCTAGTCATCATTATAACATATGTTCTTTCATTCAATAGTCTATCCCTAATTCATCTTTCTCAAGTATGAAATAGAAATCTCAAATCATAGATATTGTGGCCAATCACATGCATGCATTAAGCATAGAAAGAAAGAAACAATGAGAAAGAATATAATTTAAATCAAAATTCAAACATCAACACAAGATCCATTATTAGGATCCGTCTCACCCTAAATAAAAGAAAATTAGAACATCATAATTGTATTAAAAGCAACTGAAAGATTAACAAATATTGTCATGAATGTTCATTCTAAATACAACTAATGAACTAATATTAAAACAAAAAGAATATGAAAATCTCTAGCAACTGTTTCCCTATGATCTTCTTTGCTCAAAACCTTCTCTACTTGCTAGCCACTTCTCTCTTGATCTAAAAGTCCCTTCATGAACATCTTAATCATCTATTTATATCCACCCTAATTAAGGTTAAACCCATCTTGTGTAAATTAAATAATTTTAGACATAAAAATACAAATTTCTAAAAATAGCCAAACTGCCGCAATTTTAGGAGCCGCGGCCCTCAAATTGGGCGCTATAGCCCCCAATCCCTGTATACCATGCTTCACATTTTACTATTACAGGGACCATGGTCCGCAACTTCTGCCTATGGGTGCTCTCCTTTATCCATTATGGGCACTGCGGCTCCCAAATGGGGGCTGCAGCTCTTGGCTACTGTGAGACCCTAAAATTTTTGAAATGGGAAGAACTGTTTTATATTGTATAAAAGAATTATATAAATGGAAGAATTATGATGGGAGTGATAGATGAATTAAGTAATATGGTGTATAGGAAGAATTTTAGTGCTAAAGAAGGTCAGAACACATGATAAGTAGGTCGCATGTGCCTTAGTCAATATGCACTGTCGAAGTATCATGGGGGGTGGAGCTTAAAATGCTCCACCAACCCCATTTTCCTACCCAAACCTTCTTCAGCCCTCTCTCTCTTGCTTCCCAATGTTTCAAATCACTTTGATTCTTGAAGGAATTGAAGTTGCACTACCAGAAGACCAAGAATTGAAGAATCTGTAGCAAATATTAAGAAGAACTTCTCATATTCAGTGATTTGGAGAGGAGATAGTTGCAGAAAATACAAGGGTTTTGCATTAGAGCTTGGATTATGGACTTTGAGTAGAGAAATTAAGAGGTAAGCTAATTCTACTAGTGATTAACCTATTTTACTTAATAGATCATTTGAATTTTTAGTTCATAAAGTAGGATTTTATTATTGAAAGAGTATGGTTTAGGGAAAATAAGAATTCAATAGTGAAGTGGATCTTTGAATATGATTTTGATAGGAATTCAGTTCAAATGCATTAACATGTAATGATGTAGAATAGAAATCTAAACATGTAGATAATAAGTATATGGAAATTTAAAAACTATATTATAGGTATTCGATGAAATGGCACTAAGAGCAGTATATCATGTTTAACTTTTGTTAATGATCTCATAATTATATTTTGATTGAGTTATAGATAAGTAATTAGCAAAATCCTAATTATGGTAGTGTTATAAAATTAGAATGAAATCTGTAATGATTAGTTTTTATGGACAGTGAATACAATTGAATATCATGTGGCATATATCTTAGTGCAGTTGAATGATCATGTGGTATATATCTTAGTGTAGGATCTTTAAACGGTGGACCAAGTGGGGGAAACATAAAGTTGAAAGGGAAGGAAGGTGTATTAACAGGTAAGCAGGTTTATTTGCTCAAGTACTTCTTTTGAAATTTGGATTTTTCATCATTGATAATGTTCAATGGTATTATGAGTTAATTTTGGGATGAAGTTAGTCTATTATACTTTAGACATGGGCAAACCAAATAGATTATGTAGTGAGAAGTTTGGAAAGAAAAAGAAATAAGAATGGATAAAAGAAATGAATATAATTGAGAAGTAATCTAGTGCATGTGAAGTATTTTTGGACTGCACTAAAGGTTATGCACTCATCACATGATATAAATGGATGGGTATTGTTTATTAAGCATTTTAATGGATAGTTGGACAGAAGAGATTAAAGTCAAGGTTAAATAAAGTGAAATAAGAGGAAATTAAAGTGGTTAAACAAGAAATATTGGCAATAAGATAATAGGATAAATTTTCATTAAAAACAGGTGGTAGTAGGGAACTTACTGCTGTAAGAAGCTTGAAAAATAGCAAAAAGGGAAAATAGCAGAGACTCTGTCGTGGCCAGGTAGTCCCCTATCGCTGCAAGACATTGTTCTGCTGTGGCAAGGAATGTCCTTGCCGCAGGAAGCTCCCCCTGTGAACAATAATTTTTTTCATGCTGCTTCCTTGCCACAACAAGACATTCCCCTATCACGGCGAGGTGTTATTGTGAACAGTAACTTTTGCAAAATTTTGATAATTTAGGAATTTCTATGATGTTTTTACTAATTAAAAGTATATTTTATGAGAACATTTTTGAAAAATAATTGACAAATAATGAAAACATGAGAAGAATCACGTTATAGTGTTATGGTAATCAATGGCTTAGCATGAGAACTCATTTAGTTAAAACTAGGTATTTGAAAGTGATGTCTTAACTAAGTGAGCAATTGACTTTGGTTACCTGTTTGAAAATTGAAGATATACTTAGATAATTATGATGATATGATAAACATTGAATGTTATAAGATTTATATTATTGGG
>JAYJMB010002085.1:0-10227 GCA_036873735.1 Pouteria campechiana
CGATTTTTATAAAGACCTCGCCTTTGATAGAAAATTATTAACCCAACGACTTCGCAAAAATCCCCCAGAATGGACTAGTTTAAATTTTTTGGATTAATATTTATAGTTTAGATTTTTTGAAATTATATTATATTATTTTTGTAATTTAATTTAATTTATTATTATTTTTAAAATGAATCGAACTAGTGATCATGAACTAAATGCTGATTGATTTAACCACTGATTTGACTTAATGAACTTAACTGACTCATCAGCCTAGCCAGATTCGATCTAATATTAGAATTTTTTAAATTTTATATCATTAATAGAATAAAAGATGATTTAAAATAATATAATATTATAACAAAAGATTTATATATTTATATTAATTATCTAGTTTAAATTTTTTAAAAATATTATAACAAAATATTAATATATTTATATTAATTATTTAGTTTAATTTTTTTTATAATATATTATATTATTTTTAAAATTTTTTAAAAAGTAGATCAGTTGAATCGATCGTCGCGTGAACCGGTGTTTTAATAACATTGACCGTACCCGATCCTCTGCGTACGCTGCAGTTCTATCGAACAGCTCCAGGTCAACCTGACATGTTGAAAACGATTTCAGCTTTAAAACTGAAGGACCCTATGTTGATGTGTACAAATCCTGTGTCCACGCGTAGCAGAGCAACAGTAGCCCTGCCCAATCAGGCCGCACTCCATTCCACTCGCTTCTTCACTCCTATCCACAGAAGCTGCTACACTTCCCACCGCCACAAATCCCAGACAAAAATCCGGACTTTCCCAAACGAAGAAATCATAATCAAAACATCTGGCGAAGGAACGGCGGCCCGTCATGTTCTTCTCTCGTCATTGCCCCGACGATTTAGCCTCTTCTCTCCTCCGTCTTCCACCCTCCACCTTCAACTAGAACTTCCCAAAACCTCCAAACAAAGATTTAGTGCAAATGGCTCTTCCCCAAATCTTACACCCTCACCACTGCCCCTCCCTCTGCTTCAAAACCCCCTTAAACCTTATTCTTCCTCTCTCCTCCCTCAAATCAGTCCCTACCTCCCGTTCCAAGCCCTCCTTCAATACCCTCCGTTGCTCCTCCTCTCTCGGTCCATCTGACCCTTCCATCATCGACACTGTCGAGCTTCCTCTCTTCCCGCTCCCCCTTGTCCTCTTTCCCGGTGCAATCCTCCCCCTCCAAATCTTTGAATTCCGCTACCGTATGATGATGCACACCCTCCTCCACACAGACATCCGCTTTGGCGTCATCTACTCCGATAGCACCAGCGGCACGGCAGACGTTGGCTGCGTTGGCGAGATCGTCAAGCACGAGCGCCTTGTCGACGATCGCTTCTTCCTCATCTGCAAGGGCCAGGAGAGATTCCGTGTTCGCCACCTCGTCCGCACCAAGCCTTACCTCGTCGCCGAGGTCTCCTGGCTCGAGGACCGCCCATCGGGAGATGAGGACCTCGAAGCACTTGCCACTGAGGTGGAGACGTATATGAAGGATGTCATCCGGCTGTCGAACCGGCTTAATGGGAAACCTGAGAAGGAGGCGCAGGACCTGCGGCGAAACCTGTTCCCGACTCCCTTCTCGTTCTTCGTCGGTAGCACGTTCGAGGGCGCGCCGAGGGAGCAGCAGGCGCTGCTGGAATTGGAGGACACAGCAATGCGGCTGAAGAGGGAGAAGGAGACACTGAGGAACACTCTTAATTATCTGACGGCGGCGTCTGCAGTGAAAGATGTGTTCCCTTCTTCTTGATTGGAGGTGAGGGAGAAAGGGCGTTGTGGATTAGTTGCACGGATGGGAAAGTATATAGGAAGAGAGATCGAGGGTGTGGAAAAACTCGTCATCCGGTTATACAGGGTTTGTTCTGCTGTACATTTCTTTTCCTCTCGGTTTTAAGGCTGTTTTACAGAAGCATGATTATGTTTATATGTTACAATCTGTATTGAAATGGATGAATCCGGCTTTCTTCTTTGATGGTTTGGTGGGAAAAAGAATTAGGAAGATAAACTGCTTTTCTCAAGCTTCCTGGACTTATAAGACTTTTCAATTCAATGATGATGATGATGATATTCTCTATCTTTCATCTTCTTCCCAGTGAAGATGATGAAATTGTATGTTAACTGATTAAGATATCATTGTTCTCTGCCTCTAATTTGGAAATTACTTACACTGAATTGCATTTGCAACCTTCTAAATAGTTTCCTTTGAATTTTCAGTTCTTTCTGTAACAATTCAATGCAGCCATTGTCTCTCCTCCACTGCAAAGATACAAGGCCCTTGCTCTCCCAGTCTAAATTTGTATTCTTTGCAATCATTCTGAGAGAAATGAACATCCTTTTGCAATTCATGACTCTTCTCCTGGGAGACATGAAGCATCTTCCCCTCTTTCTTGCCTCTGTTCATGAACATTAGCTAATTTCTTATGATGTCGCAAAATTGTAACTTATGCTTTTGAATAATGTACCGTGCTCGCTTTTGAATAATGTACCGTGCTTTGTTAACTCATTAGTTGGTTGCTCCATTTGCTATGCAAGCTAGTGTTCCATGTCCTTTTGGGGTAGTCATAACATCTGAGACCTTCCATGTCCTCTTGGGAAGAGTGTGACATCTGAAAAGAAGAATGCATGTCTCTTAATGGTTCTTAGGCAACTAAACATGATGAGCATCATAGGAAACAAGTGGGCTGATAATTCTCTTTGTTGTGAATTTCTCTGTGGTGTATGTTCTGGAATACTTTCTGTACTGGGAAGATGTTTGCACTGAGCATCATGAAACTTCCTATCTCTCTCACCCATATAAATCTAAAGGTTATTTGGTAATGCTTGTCCAAAGAGTTAGCTGTGAAAGGAGGAAGGTTTTGTCTGAAAAATACTTGTTACCTAGACTCCATTTTTTTTAGATTCCCCTGGCTGCAAATATACATCAAAAAGCACCCCATGCTTTGTTCTAATCATTTGAATTCAACTTTTGTAAACTATCAATGTTGCTATAGCCTTGCATCATGGCATGATTTCTGTAATCATGCCTAGTAACTATCCTGTTTTTGTGCCATGTTATTGATTTTGAGTTCTGTCCAATCTTGACGTGATTTATTGTTCACAATACCCTGTAAAGAAAAATGCAAAAATTAGCTTGTATGTTTTTGAAATATGTTCATTTTATCTTGTATTGATGCATCTAATTCACTTGGTAACGGGGAAAAAGAGAAATATGGAAAAGTGAGGGAAAGGGGGGGATGATGTGATGTAATAGGAGGTATTGAAAAGAAATAAAGTGGATATAGACAAAATAGGCTGACTTTTTCCATGAAAATATGAGAAATTGAAAATATAGGTAATAATGGAGAAATATAGAGTTGTTAGGTAGTTAAGATGTCAAATCATATTAAAAGGTATGGAAAAGGGTGGAGAACTTTTCTACCATTTTTTCCTTGTTCCCAAATTGGGAGGGAAAAAGAAATAGGACTAAGAAATGTATAATTGTCTGAAGTAACCAAGGGAATGGTCGCATATTACTGCCTTGAAAAGCATAAGTCAATTTACCTAGTTATTGCTGTTTTATCTGTCAAGAGCATGTTGCTCATTTTCTTGGTTTTATTAATTCAAGCTAAAATGGTTCTTTCAGCTTTCTGCTGATTAGCAACAAATCTGTTAGGACATTAGCTTCCACCCTGGATGGATGATATGCCAAAAATTTCCTAAACAGAAAATGAGTGTAGTACTTCAATTTCTGGACATTAGATAGAATGGGATGTTTAACACAAAGTGTGGTAACTTTCCGAAAAGATGCCAGATGTTCTGGTATGAGCAGCATCAATGAAGGGATTTCTGGTAGTGGAATTGGTGGCAAGGCTTATTTGATCTCAAGTCAATGGTTTAGGTACCAAAGTAATGGATTATGTCTGTGCATGAAGATATATGGATGATTGGCAAGATAGGATAGAAATTGTAATTTGCGCATTTGAAGGAACTTACAAATACTGCCATCAAGAATGTGATGAGGATTGTAAAGTTTAGATGGTTTTGCCATCTCCAAGATCTGTACCAATGAGGAGGAAAAATCTTATTCAAGCAGGAAGCTCTAAGAGGGTAAAGGAAAGGCTCAAAGGGATGTCTGAAGGTACTCAGATAAACCTAAGGATCTATGGTCTAAGTGAAGACCTATTGTTAAAGTAATTAATGCACTGGTAATTTAGTTTAGACATCAAATATCGCCGATCTAGTGGATGGCCTATATTAATTGGTATGCCAATTAGGAGGAAAATACCAGTTCAAGTTGGCAGCTCTAAGATGACAAAGGAAAGGCTTAAAAGGATGTCTAAGGTACTTACACCATTTTGTAATGAGGAAAAGAGGATGGACAACTTTTTCACCATTTTTCCACACCTTTTGATGTGATTTGATATCTTAATTACCTAACAACCCGACTGTTCCTCATTATTATTTATATATTTAATCATCATTTCTCACATTTTGACACAAAAAGTCTATCTATTTTGCCCTTATTCATTTTACATATAATCATTACCCCTATCACATCACATCACATCATTCTTTCTCTTTTCTCTTACTTTTTCATATTCTTTTTTTTCTCACATCTTTTCCTCATTCCCAAACGGATTGTGGTTTAAATGAAGACCCATGGTTGATGTGATTAATGTAGTGGTAGTTTAGTTTAGACATGAAATAAGGCCTATCTAACGATGGCCTATGTCAAGTGTTATGGTTGGGAACTCATTTTACTCCAAAGTTTTATTTATGCTATGATTATGTTTTCAGTTTTTGAATCTTAACATCGATTTAGGAATCTTGTTAATAGTAACCAGTTTAGGGCTTTGGTTTTGATCATGTAGGTCTCCACCAAAATATGGAATCTCAGTGACTTATTATTTATAATCAGTTCTACTTTAGTATTTAAGAGACATAATTTATCATTTATAGTATTTCAGAAGATAATTTTTTGTGTCATATCACTTGAGATTTATCTTGTTTCAGATTCAAGGAACCCTTTTGGTTTTGAAGGTCGCATCTTTGCCACATTGGGTAGATAAATCTCAAAATGAGATATGAAATGTTGAATGGGATAGCAAAGCTTCTCTATATAGCATGTCTAGGAGACTTTTATATGAACTCAATTTTACAAAACCCTTTAATTGTGCTTATCTTTTGGGTTATCAATAAATAGTAAATATTGGATTTATTGTTAATGATCAAATCATTGAAATTGAGGATAAATGCAAAATCTAAAGCTTGATTGGTCTTACTAACATGATGTCAAACCAAAGCCATGACCTACATACCAATATCAGATGAAAATTTGCTTTGAGTAACAAAGATTATAAGGTCGCCATGGATGTACATTGGAGACATCAAAATTTCAATGCAGGGGAATATTCCTAAGCATTCTTAAAAAAAAAATTGCATGCATAAGTCAATGAGCCATGTCGAATCATTCAAAAGATGGGGCTCTAATGCCTATAAACTTGACTTACTTTCAAATATTGGAATTAGTTTTCACAAAAACGTATCTTTGTGCCTGACAATTTACCTACAGGAGTTCCCATAGATTGTTCTCCATATTCAATACCTATTACTGTTTTGCCCCAAGTTCAATCAGCATGTCTAGATCAGATTGAGGCAGTTTTATAGGATGGAATTGTTACTTTTGGACAAGGTTGTCTTTAGCTCTACCTTTTAGTGGAGGCATAGACCAAAAATAGATGACTTATGGATTTTTGAGATAAAGCTTAATATTTATATCTTGATGTTCTAGAGCAGTACTACATTGACAACTCCTAGGAAGCAAATTCTTCCAAGCTAGGGATGTTTATGAATGATCATGATGCACCATGTCAATCAGTTGATATTTTAGGTGCAAGTGTAGATATTAGAATTTATTTAATTGATTCTGGGGATTTATTTGATTTGATATATTCTTCTCAATGGATTGCTTAAATCATTTTTTTTATTTTAATTAGAATTTTTATTTATATAAAGTTGCATTAGGGTTTTCTTCAGCATATTTATTTTCTATAAGTAGAGAGTTATGTAACATGATTGGGGTACTCCTGTTGATTGATTAGTTATTGAATATAAGTTTGCCTTCTCAAGTTCTCTTCGTACTTTCTTCTACTCTTCTCAGCTTCTCAAATGCCTCTCTTCTTTTCCCCGCAAATTCTTCTCCTCTCGTCCTTAAGAGGACCCTTCGTCTTTTTTCTAAATCTTTTACTTTTGCATTCTACATCAGTCATTGTGCAAAATTATCTACCAATAAAAATGACTGTCTGTTGAAGTAGATTAGTTATCACACAGTCTGCATATCTGCTTTGGTTATGTCATCTGAACTATTCATCTTCTTGATAAGCATTTTTTTTTTGAATTAATTGATTCATATACAATATTTACCGTGCCACATGGTAGTTACTTCTTCACAATTGAATTGTATGCGACCTTTTATCCTTCAACCTGGTAAACATAGTCCACCTAAAAGCTTACAATGTTGTGAAATCTGGTAAATTGCATTTATAATTTGAAATCCTCATGTTGAACGACTATTGAGTTCTTTTGTAGGTGCTTTGTTTTCTCTAGCCAACATCAACGTCACAGTACTTGAATTTTGCCAAAAGTTGCATTTGCGACTTCTTAGTTCTGCCATTGTGGTTTGTTGCCTCTTCAGACCACCATCCATGGCCTTGTTGTCGCCCACATCATGACAAGTTGTTGTCCCAGAGGTGATCCTGTCCACCTGATATGGGAAATTGGCTGTCCATCGGCTACTTTCAGTGGTGATCCTCTCCATTACAAAGTGGGTTGATGAGCTTAAGAGGTGATGATGCTGATTTCCATTCCATATGCTGTAAACTGAGCAAATCATAGGTTTGGTAAAATCATGAAATGAGGCTGCACGAGATTCCAGTGCAAGAATGAGGATTTTTTTTTTTTTTTTTTTATTGCTACGAATTGTGCCTTGGAAGTGGGCGCAACTTTGCATTTCGGAATCATGACCAATGCGGCAGTGAACTCTAGATTGAGTTTTGCTATGGAGGTGCTGACTTGGCCAAGGTGTTGTATAACCTGCTGCAATTCAGCTTGCAAGATTTTCCACTCTTGCTTAACATTTGGCATATGCAGTCGAAAGAAGCTGAGAAGGATTGGGGAATTTGTTAAAGAGGTGCAATGCTAAAATTGGTTTGTTGTCATGACATCCTTAAGGCAATTTGGTGGCAGAGTCAGCCTTTTCGCTCCAGTGGAAGCAACAATTTTTTCGTAATATCTAGTCAAACCAAGAAGGCCTTTCAAAGCCTGTAAGGTCTTCGGAACAGGCCATTCCAATGCACTAGAAATCTTCTGAGGATCAATAATGACTCGTTGAGGAATCTGTTTATAGCCAAAAGAGCACTGTTGTTCCTTTTTCTGAAGAGTTCACGCTCTTGATGAACTTTTAAATTTTTCCCAAGATGAATTAAATGCTCATCCCATGTCCAACCATAAATCAGGATGTCATTAAAGAAAAACAAGACAAAGGCAACGTAACTAAGGCTGGAAGTCGACGTTCATGATACTTTGAAAGGTTGATGGGGCATTAGTTAGGCCAAATGGCATTACAAGAAACTCATAAAGACATTTATGAGTCCTAACTAGAGTTTTCGGAATGTCATAGCATGATGTAACTGAACTTGATGGTAGCCTGTCATTAGATCTAACTTAGAGAAATATGCAACAACATGTAACTCATTCAATAATTCATCGATGGTGGGAATAGGGAACTTATCTATGATTATTATTATCTTGTCGAAGGGTCCGTCATCAATGCACATTTGCCATGTTTCGTCATGATTTTCTACGTGGATTGGTGACGATTATGGGTAGTTGCTTGGCCTGATAATCCCATCAGTGAGCATATCCCGAACTTGACATTCAACCACTCCCTTTTGAATGTGTGGATATCGACATGGGAGGATGTTAGGAGGATTGCTTCCGGAGGCTATAAGAGGATGTGATGATCTTGCGCCAGCTTTGGAAGAAGTCCATTTGTGGCGGCAAAAATATCTGAATACTTTAAAGTGCTGTCATCTAAAGACAGATTTGCCTGGGCCTCAAACCTCTCTACTGCATAAAGAGTCATGACCACAAACTTGTCTCCTTTGCAACCCTCTTTTCAATGGCATGACTGTTAATGACCTCAAGTGGAGGTTTCTCTACTTAACAAATATTTCTTTCCTTGAAATTTTAACTGCACAGACAAATTAGAAAAATCCCGAGTAATGAAGCCTAGGTTGCGAGGCCAGTAAGCTCTCGACGCCACATTGCATCCTTTAAGAGGTAAAACACATTAGTTGGATTTGAATTGAAAACCTTGCATGGTTAGAGGTAAGTTTTCATAGATACATGATCCGCTCACCATCGGCCAATACAACCTCTTGAGATTTATCATTGAACCACATGTAGTCGACTTTCTTAGCGAGGGAAAGATAAAGTTATGTAAACTTCCTGAGTTGATAAGAATGTTGACATTCTGCTTCCTAATTTCACCCTTGACTTGAAAGTCTGAGCAAAGGAAGATCCCGAGATTGCATGCATTAAAATTTCCAGTGGCTCAGTGAATTGTTCAGTTTCGTCTTTGATTTCATCTTCTATGTTGTCTCCCTTAATAAGCAATAATTTCTTTCCACCACGACGATGCTCCGTCCTGAACTTTTCATCACATTTGAAGTATAATACTCCAGTCTTTTCTTGTCTTTTCCTTTCCCAACATCAACGGCTTTATTGGAGGGTTTATCTGCTTATTTTCAACTGGGCGGTTAGAATTTGATGATGAAGCTGCAGTGTTCTGATTTTGTGGGCGTAATGCCAATAACTTTCATTCAATTTGTTCCTAGCATGGTGGTCGGTCGGAACATGCGTACGTCATGCTTAAGCTGCTCCTCAAGCCCGCTGGTGAAACAACTAACAGAAAAAATTCTTCAGTAATTCTGGTAGTGCGATTTGCAAGCTATTCAAAGCCAGATTGATCTTCTCGTACTGTACTAGTCTGGCGGAGCTTCGTCAATTAGTTCTCGTACTGTACGGTCAAATCACATGCACAATGCTTCAACAAATTCCTTGCAACGAATCGTCCCTTGCTCTTCTTTAGCCATTGGTACCACTGCAGAGCCTCCTTTTCCAGATGAAAAGAGGCAAGAGGAATCTTATGTAATTTTGGAGTCGAAACTTGAAGAACTGCAAGCTGAAACTAGTAGTTTATCAGCTTGCTCGGCCGTTGCTTGATTGTGCTGAATTACTCAAACCAGGCACGAGGAGGAGCCTGTTTGAGACCGTAGAGAGCCGACTCATTGAATAAAGGGCCGGCAAACCGAAAATTGTTTGCCACCTTCTTAGAACCAACTGAGAGCTATTTCGTAAAGCTACTTACCCGGGAGTACCGGAACTGAATTAAAAGTGACTCTCTCTATTCGACCTTCAAAGCCCATCCCAATATCAGTCAAACTTCCCACTCTGTGACCAGCAACTGGACGAAAACGATTGATTCAATGAATTCATGGCATGGCCTCCATGAACTTTTCTAGAATCCCCTTCATATTATTTACTCAAATCTCTACACGGTTAAGGCAGGTCTATCTAACTATTGTTTCGAGTGTGAGGTTGATTTCCCGAATCTCGATATTGCGGGCCAGTTTTAAATTTCTCAAAAATAGGCGCTGTTTACAGGATTTTGAATCTAAGGTACCTGCTTGCAAATAATTCAAAGATGGCGGCTGCTTTTAAATAAACTCAATAGTCAGGGTCTTCTTCTTGTGAGAACCTAGAAGGTCAGAGGCTTTCGTGCAACAGCCCGTTTCCTCTTCCCCTTAACTCGTCAATCTCAAGTTAATTAAGGGCCTGTTTGGCCCGGCGTTTCGGGAGGGTAAAAGCGCTTTTTTCAGCCAAAACGCGATTCTGTAGTGTTTGGTTGAAATATGAAAACGCGCTTTTCAAACCGTAAAAGCCGGAATATGGCTTTTACACGGAAGCTCGGATTTGGAGCTTTTCTCAAAAGCTCTACGTGCAAACGCGTTTCCTGTAAGTGCTTAAAAGCCCCGCCAGGCCAAACAGGCCCTAAGATGGGCTTTCTAGAAAACCCAAAGCCTCAAGGGCGGCAGCGCATTCCATTTTCACGATGATATGGCTTCGAAGCCATTAAATGTTAAAAGTCATCTTCTAATTCGAATATTTCTCTTAATTC